>JAEQBH010003438.1:0-212233 GCA_016808115.1 Tetrastigma voinierianum
TCGGGTTGCTCTTCCTCGAAATTAGAATAGATCACCCTTTCCTTGATTAGATCTCAGCTAACGCAGGAATGCTTTGTCGCTATCCGAATTGAGGTGAACTCTTCAGTTTTGTTTAAATGGATAACTCGTTCGACTCGGTCTTGATTTCAAGCGAGGAAGGATTTATCAAGAAAGCTCACCAAAGCACAACGGATCAAAATGACGGGGTTAATACCTTTAAAGAGATGTTCATAGCTCGGGAATGTCTTCTGTGTCCTTTCGAGAGAGGACCTCCTTGAAGTCGGAACAATGAAACAAATCTTAGGCGGGTATAAGAAAGCGATATTGAGATGAAACTTTAAACCCAAGCGTAAATGATTCATAAATTTAAAATTTGCGATTTCTTTGGAAATAACAATAGGAAAGATAAGTTCTAACAATAGCATTCATATAATGGAAGATTGGGTTCCTTGATTCTTGAATTACCTTATTTGCGGTATTCCTCGATGTAAGAATACATTCATTTTAGCTAGTAAACGAATTCACGGAAAATTTATCGAGCTTGACTTTCGAGGCGGTAATTTGAAAGCGAAAAAAATTAAAATGCAATATTCGGCTTCTTGTGACTTGATTACATCCAATTCCAGAAAATGAAACAAAATAAATGGAACGAAAACTAATCTACTCTAAAAAAAACGACGGAAACAGAAAATAAAGAAAAGAAAAAAAAAAAAAAAAAAATGAGCAGCGACTATCGGAACCTCTGTGCGCGAAGCCGCTGCGAAGTGGATAAATTTGTGTATTTATAGGGTTCTAAATTGGGCCTAATCCCAATGTAACTGCGTGGACTGTAGAGTATCCGAGGCCCGATTCACACATTCACGTCGCTGACTTAGTTCTTTACCAGTGACATCATCGAAGATTAGCGACCTCGATCCCCACGTCAGCGACCGGCGTACACTATATAGCCTTGATTTGAGTCATTCATGATGTGGCGACATCATCATCTTGTGCGACCTCGACTTAAGGCCTTTGCAGTCTTCTTGATGTCTTGGATGTCGCGACTTGATCTCATGTCGCTGACATCATCTTCATGGGCTATGAAACTGGCCCGGTACGGCTCATGTTGTCGCGACATCAATGTCTTGTCGCGACATCCCGCTATCTTCTGCATCTTTGATGCAGTCGTTCTGATGCCAGCGACTTCAATCTCATGCGACATCAGCTCTATAACTGCAGTCTTCACTTGATGGTTTTGATGCCGTGACTTGGCCTCGATCACAGTGACATCGACTTAGATCCTTTGAGACTCCTCTCGTTGTTTTCCGATGTCGCGACTTCAGTCTTCTGTCGCGACATCAGCTTGAGTCATTTTTGCGGAGTTTTTCAGCGTAGCCGGTATCGCGACTTGGCTGTTGTCGTGACCTCACTTCATGAAAGCACTTTACCTTTGGTAGGCGGAGTCGGGTAGCCAGCGACATGATTTAGTTCTCTGGGGCTTTCAAGCTGGTTGTTCTTGATGTCGCGACATGACTCATTTCTTTAGGTCTCATGTCAGTTTCATGTCAGCGACTTCTATGGCTTGTTATCCACATCGCTGACCTCAAGCGATTTATGTAACCATTTGCATAAATGACTTGCCATTTCTTTTCGCTACCGCTCACGCCAATTGGGCACCTTTATCCCTTATTTACTGCATTTTATTTGCTTTTTCTTCTTTCTTGCTTCCCTCCTGCTAATGACAAATTGGTGAGTTTCTTCATAATGCATATATTAAATATTTCATTTTAAGCGAAAAATCGTGAAAAATGGACTAAGAGATGACTTTTAAGCTAAATAAACTCCCCCGAACTTAAAATTTTGCTTGTCCTCAAGCAAAGAAAAGAAGATTTGTTTGTCCTCAAACAAAAGGACATTTACATTTTGTTTTAGAAGTATTATTCAATTTAAACTTAAAAGGACATTTTCGAATGCGGAATTAAAAATATCAATATTTGAAATTCGAGTTAGAATGCGGGAATAGAGTATGGTATACTTATTACAAAATCACGATAAAACTAATGTAGGTAAACGGGTTCATTATTCAAGTCTTTCTTGTGTGTGTGTGCAGGTCAGCAATCCTTCTTAATTTTGTATTAGATTTAGTCAATCTCACAGGAGGAGTTTTCTCAGCTTGTTTATTAAAAGTCCCATATATCTTTGGTTTTTCATATTGATCGCCACTAGTAGATGATTCAACCTTCAAAATCAATCAGGTCTTTTGGGCTTGTAATGTTAAGCTTAGGTAAAAGGGTAGGATGAATGGAATGTTTAGGCTGAGATAACCCAAAATTCTTTTTCTTTTCTCCTCACTTCTATTTCCTCCTTGTAATTCCCCAAACTTCCCAAAACTTCATGTTTGGGATACTGTAATTTCTTCTTTTTCAAGGCGCTATGCTCCCAATTCTCTACCGTAATTCTTAGGAAATTTTCTCTCTAATCACCCTTAAGGAATTGTGCTTTGTTTTGTCTTTTAGGCTTTCTTACTCTTAGCAGACTTTGGGTTAGTAGCTCCCATACCGGATGATATTAGGGTGCTAGGTGTTGAAACACCCCCTAAGAACTTCATTGTTCGAGAGAGTTGACCACAAGACAAAAACTATTCTTACTAGCTTTCTTTCCTTTTGTATTTTCTTGTCTTAGATCTTTCTTCTTTCCACCTCCTCTTTACATCTCTTTAGCTTTTCCTAAATTCCGCTCCCTGAACTTTATCTCTTTCCTCTCTCCTTTTTGAGTTCTTGAGTTATCATAGGTTCTTTTCTTGGAAGATTAGTGATAAAGATGGCTTGGAAACTACCTTTGGATTATTCAGCATGGAATATCTTGGCTCCAAATTCGAGGGACTAAGGTGTATGCAAAAGCATATATAATAGTGGCAGGAGAAAAGCTGGCCCATTGAGAATAGCGCACATGCTCATTCTTGTCGGTTGTTTTCAACTAGGATTTCGCCTTAATCAATATTCAAACAAGTTCTAGGACTATAGTTTATAATTTGAATTCGAAGGTGCCTAATTCGGACAAAGTTTCAAAGTCTTTGATGACCGAGGTGTATTATTTCCTTCAAGACTTGTGCTTATTCCTTTGTATAAATACATTAGCTTTCCAAAGTTTTGTTATATCAGTAACCAGTTTCTTCATTTTTCAACCCAAACTGAACCTGAACAACAAGTGCATATTCTACATTCAGTTTCACTATTCATGCTCTCTATTCATTGAATCATTGGAACAAATCGAAATGTTATTTTTGATGTTAGCGAAAATAAGAAACCATTATAAAAACTAAATCACATACATCATGATCAACAAAATTGGAAATCAACGAAACTTTATTCAAATATCCATGATTTAAGAGTATTACGACAACTATTGATTTACAAGGTTAAAAATTAACTAGACTCGAGAAAAACTTTCTATTTCCTATCCTAAAAACCTATATCTTCTTCGGTAATTTGTAGTTCCCTTCAAAATTTATTTCACTTCGGACGAGCTCTAATGAGCGGTCGGTAGTCAACAAGGTCGTGCAACAAATTAATTTTGCCTCTCACAGCTCTCGGATGAAACCACGTTTTATGGAACAAACGATTAGGCTGGTTTTGTTTAAAACTCCACTCATTCCATAAAGCGATTGTTTTGCCCTCGGAATCTTCCCTTGCTCTCTCATTCTCCTTGCCCAATTCTTTGCTTGTTTCTAATTCCTTGTTCTTCCGTCCTTTTTATAATGGTTGTTTCTCTTGGAACAAAGTCATTCTATTATTTCTTCAATTTTCTATGGGAATATTAAAGTAGAGACTCCTTGATTCACACCTTACGATCACATTTTTAACTAAGACTTTTTGGCTTTTCAATGGGAAGTTGGATCGTTTTCTTCATAGTCTTTATTCTCCTCCTAATTATGCCTCTTGAAACCGAAAATATTCTACAGTTTAGTTAGATCAAGATGTAAATTTACATTTACGCATTTATGACCATTTATTCTTTCTAAATTGACAAATTTAGGTGACTTGTAGTTCGATCACGATTCGCGAGACTTGACGCGAGTTCAATGTAAGGACATTTTCCCTTAAAGACAGTATACTCGTTATTGGACTTTTAAATCCAGACATTAATTGCTGGATGTCATGACTTCAGATTTTCATGTTATGACGGAGGTGAAGTCTAGCGAGAGAATATTCTCCTATTCCTAGATTTCGAGGATGACTAAATTTTGTCCTTTTGACCTTCTTTTCCATTTATTGTGCTTCACCTCCCACATTATTGGTTGATTCTCTCGGACCAATGTTATGTCTCAAAACAACAAACAATCCAAATAGCAGCAATATCACAGTTGTTCAATGTTATTCAAAATAACTACAACTTAATTTATTTTTATCTTGTAGGAAATGGACAATTCCTCATAGTCAATAGTTAAGCATTCCACACAAGATAAAAATAAATTCCCCCAAACTTGCAATCTTGTTACTTTAAAATATAAGATCCTAATCAATTAATTCAACTCAAATGAGTAAAAATAAAGATAGAGGAAAGAGTGAAACTCCCACTTTTGTTTCGATCATGTAATTGACTTTCCTCAAATCTGATTTTAGAGGTTCTTCTTTCTGTGCAATCTTCATTCTTTCCACAATTCTGCTTCGTTTTTAGCCTTTAGTTGGACTTCCTTTATTCATCAATGTATCAATGCATCGAACAGCCTCTATGCTTTGACAATTTGTCCATCACATTCATTCCGCTCTCTTCAGCTCTGCCATTTCTCTCTGAAAATTCAGATGAGCTAATGTTGTATTCAGCAAGATCTTTCCTATCAGCATACATGTTCTCACTTTCCCCATGTTTGGAATTAGTAATTTCCCTTCGTTGTTCAGAATGAAGGGGTGGGGTAAAGAATTTGTTGAAATAAGCTCTCATCAACTCCTCCCATGTCTTCTTGATTCATATGGTAGTGAGTTAAACCATGTTACAGCCATATCTCGTAAAGAGAATGGGAACAAGCTGCCCAGCTGAATAACCGGCTCCATACATCCATCTTATGATGTGCTTCTGAGAATCTTCAGTGCTTATTTGGATTTTTCGGTGGGATGGCGGTAAAAGCTGATCTTCTTTGGACCATTGTAATTAGTCTTGGTTCGAACTCAAAATCATTAGCATCGATTGCTGGCTGTTTTATTGCTAAATATTTATTGTGGATGAATGAATTCCGCAGAGATTCTCCCAAATAGTCGTCGTACTCCTTGAGGTCTTCTTGCCACCACGTTCACGGTTGTTTACACCATCTAATCCTCTATCTGTCATGGGTGTGTAAGTTGTCTTCACGAAATCAAGATGCTTCGGATCAATAGGATTAAGCCTAATCAACAAAATTTTCAATATGGGTTGTTAAAAGATCGTGGCTAAAGAGTCTTTGGCGAAGCAACTATTTTGTTCTTTTTCTTTTTAAAAATGTCAAATTAGTATATCCTTAACCATCGAATATTGATTTGTTAAAATTCTTTGATCCCAGCATGGCGCCGTAAACTGTTGACAGGCCAAAACACATGTACAAATTTATGACACTATCACCCAAAGGACTATTGTCTAATCCAGAAACAGCGTATAAACTGTTGACAAATCAAGCACACACCTGAGAATTTATGCTATCCAAGGACTATTAGTGTCGACAACCTTGCCACTAAAACTTGTTGAAATTATAATATAGCAAAACAAAATCTCTTAGAATGAGTCATTTTTCAAAGCCGGTTTGATTTGCTAATACGCAGAATCTGCCAGTCGACTAAGTAATAAAATGGATTTAAGTCGAGATATCGATCCACGAGATCTCAAGGGTACCAAATCAACTACCCTTACTACTCCAAGCTCCATACACTATTTGGACATAAAATGATAGTGAGTCAGGCATTAAGGTGCTGAGAAAATTAAATGAACATAAGGAAATAACTTATTATAAGAAGCTGGCTTGATGCAAAGGCTAAAATGAACAATGGTTGGAAAAAATAGTCATCAGACCAGATATTACAATGATTGAGGCCATTAAGATTATCGTACTATTGAAAGTCGTTCTGCTGCTAACCTTTGATTTTATAGTGATTTTAGTTTTGAAATTATCAAGGCTAAACTGATTGACTGGTTCCAAGCTTTACCTTTTGAGCACTGGTACATTTACCAGTTCTAATTGAGATTCAGATCCTTCTTTTAACTCAGGACCTTCTAATACAGTTGTTTTTTCTTTTTTATTCTTTACTTGCATTTATAATTTGCTATAGTATAACTCCCAGTTGTAGTTAATAAAAATTATATAATTCAGTTTGTCTTTACTAGAAATTCAGTAATTCTTCCTTGGTTCAGATCATTGTAGGGATGGCATCTCTCTAATTGAAATTGACTCTTATGTTGTTTATTCAGATTGCTAGTTGAGCTAGTTCTTGTTTAATGAAGAAGAAGGTTTAGCTCAAAACTCTGTACCAGGATCAATAACAGGTTATTACCTTTAAAAGTGTTCATAATAGATGTCTTCTGTTGTAAATGGAAGATCTTAAAGTGAGACAACAAATAAGTCTGCAGTGCTAAAAGCGATGTGGATCAAAGCACTGACTGAGGCACTGAAATAGGACTAGAAAAAACGAGTTTAGGTTTGTGGAGGCTGTGGCTGAAGATGGGTTTAACGGCCTTCATTCATATAATGGAGCTGGACTATTAGTTGCGATTCACACATGACTGTGATTACCAGTCATAGGCCCGGCAGAACTCCAAACAGACAGCCAGATGGAAAATTGTGGACTTTAACTTCAGGAGGAACAGACAAGTAAAAGTCAGTTCTATGTTAAAGGCTGTAGCGACGTTCCAGCTCAGTTCAAGTGAGCTAAAGTGGTAATTGTGAAGACTAGTCTGCTCTACAAAAAAAACAACAGAGCATACCAAATGAGAAGCTAAGAAAGAAAATGAGTGAAACCTCAGGACCTCCAGACATCACCTTTGGTAGCTGCTTCACTTTCAGGGACAGGGTTATTTATTAGTATTTCTCAGTTTCTGGTGGACCCTCGTTGGTGTATTTCTGTAATGATTTGCTGGTGCCTCAGTTGAGTTCTGTTAGTGAACTGGTTCTTTGTGACATAATGAAGTGACTACTAATTAAAAAATCTGACTTCGGCGTTGCACCATACCATTTACATGATTTAAGTCATTCTTGTTAGGACGCTCATTCATTACGTGCGACCATCTTTTACCATTCTTGCTTTGCGGGTTCGTTGACCTCCTCACATTTACCGCGCGACCATTACTAACTGGCATTCAAATAAAACCTTTACCGATCTTCCGGCGGTGTCTTTGGGATGTGACGATCTGCGACGTCATGCCCATCGAACGATGACTGGCGCTGTTGTCGCTGACGCTGCGTGCTCAGTATCGCTGAGCCGCTCTTTTCACGCCAGCCGCGCGCTCTTTACGATGCGGTGTTACGTGTGAAGCGGTCTGGCATGCGACGCTCAACCTCTTACCGGTCTATTTGCCGGTGGTTTTGATATCCACATTGCCGTGACTTGGCCTCGGGTGGCGCGCTAACGATCGCTGAGACTCTCCTGAACATGACACCGGTGCCGACTTTATGTATCGCGACACGTCGGCAAGTCATTTGGTTTTCAACTTGTCTTGAACATAGCGACTTATTTGTTGTCGTGACCTCACTTCATGAAGCTTTTCCTTTCAATGCGGCAGTGCAGTGTGTGACATCAATTTAGTTCTCTGGGGCTTTCAAGCTGGTTGTTCTTGATGTATGACATGACTCATTTCTTCAGTCTTTCTCATGTGTGCGGTTTCATGTCGCGACTTCTATAGCCCCATTGCTCGCATGCATTATCAAATGGTGTACCAACTGGCGCATCAATGACTTAGCCATTTCTTTTCCTTTACCTTTCTTTGCCAATTGACTTGCACCTTTATCCACTTATTTCTGCATTTTTAATTGCTTTTTCTTCTTTCTTGCTTCCCTCCACACTGTGACAAATTGGTGAGTTTCTTCATAGTGCATTATATTTAATATTTCATTTAACTGAAAAATAAACAGAAAAATGGACTAAAAAGAGATGACTTTTAAGCTCATCACTAAGCATAATGTCAGATGAGGAGATAAATGAGTTTTCTACACCCTTCAAATCATTTTGCTTCTCACACATCCCAAGAAGAACCAACATAGGAGGAAATCACCACAAGGACGTTTAAGGCTAATCTTATGAGTTTCATCAAGACCTGAAACCTAAATACCAATGGTCACACTTGATCATCCAAGGGAGTTATCTATTCCTAATCTTTTTTATTTAGTACATTGAGAACAGTGTACATTTTAAGTTTAGGGGTAGTGAGGGAATTTTCCTTTGTTTTTAAATTTTTGCAGCAACTTCAATTATCCCATCTTTAGTGTTTTCTTTTTATTGTGTGTTTTAGTTGCTTTTATGTGTTTTAGTTTTTAGGTTAATTTTTTTCATTTTTAGGTTGTTTATTTTGGTTAGCTTGTTTTGAGATAATTGTGATGCCTATTATGCATAATGATGAACCTTCTCTCACATAAAGAAAATAGAGATATCACAGACATTCAAAATAATGTTTGACATGTAGTTGATTATTTAGGCTAAAAGTTCTTTTTAATTTGAGCAAAGTCATGTACCCTCAATAGTCAATTTTGTTTGGTTTAGAGAAGAATTAGGTGAATATCAATCTATTTTGATATCATGAGACTTTAGAACTTGTTCAATTATCACTTGAGGCGAAATCCTAGGCAGCACGACAATTAGGAAATGATATAGGCCATCTTTGAATCGGTTGAGCCTTTCTAGCTAACCTTTTTGTGCATGTATCCATAGTCACCCAAGTTGAGCCATATTAGCCATTTATTTCAAGAAAAAGCCAAGAATAAACCCCTTGCCCCTTTTTGTTGAATATCTTTCATTAAATCTATTTGTATTTAGTTTTAATGTTATAATGCATGAATACATGGTTGGATTGGGGATTTGGTTAGAGGATGTGCTATGAATGAAATAAAGAAGGTTTGGGGTGGAAAAATAAAGAAAAGAAAGAATAAAGCAGGAGGAGTAACTTTGCTTATAGCCTTCTTACCTTGGCTTGAAGTAAGTTCTTAGGGTGTTCTACACCTAGTACCTAAGTCAACTAGTGCAGGAGTTACTAACCTAAAGCTCGTTACATGGGGTAGGTAGAAGCTTAATGAGGTTGAACATTTGCACTACTCCATGCCTTGTAAGTACAAAAAATAAAGCTCTTGGTGTTCTTGTGAGGATGGTGAAAATCATGCAAGTTTAAGGGAGCTATGAGATAAAAAGATGTAATAAGCTAATTTTAGGGGAGAGCTAGAGAGGCAATGTGAGATATCAAAAGATGAGTAAATAGTGGGGGAAAAAAAAGGAAAATATGTATGTTTTGGGTAAGCGGGGAAACCGTGACCAGTAACTACCTTTACCTAAGCCATACACTACAAGCTTTTGAAGACCTAATTGATCCTAGTGTTGTGCATTGCCTTCATTAGTGGAGAGTGATATACCCAACAAGCATATAGGTCTGCACTCAAGTGAAGATCCCATTCTACTCAAAATCATCCCCAATTCCATTTGAGCTTGCAATTGACCAAGAGGGAAGACTAAACACACATGAGAACTTTGGGTTTAGATTGGTCAACTTAAGGTCAATATATTATTTTGAAAATGGCTATCCTCGAAGTTTTTCTTTGTGTTGTATGAGTTAAATCCTCAAGACAGAATTTTCATTCATTATCTCGATTTCATACTCAACATGTTTGTTAGTTTTGAATAAGGAAAATGAAGTATTTCTTTGCTTGAGGGACAAGAAAAATGTTAAGTTTAGGTGTTGATGGGGTGTGAATCATACTAACATTTATAATGTGTTTTCCGGAGTGTTTATGTAACCTAAATACTAGGTTCACACCTATATTCCTTAAGATTACACTAATAACCCATTTTCTTATGTTTTGCAGGATTAAAAGGAAAATGAAGCAAGGAAAGGGCAAAAAGATAAGAAGGAAAACCTATTGTTCGAAGCACTGGTTCGTCGACGCGAAGGAAGGACGTAATAGAAGACAAGCTTTAGGTTCGCCAAGGCAAATCTTACCTTTCTTTGAAGTGAAGGTCTTTACCAAGGCGAAACTATACCTTAAGCAAGGCGAAGGAGGTTCATCTAGATGAAGACCACACCTTATCGCCTTGGTGAAGAATGTCGAATTTGGAGTAGAAAATGTAGCATTTGACCATTTTGACCATTTGAAGACCTATTTTCCCAATATCCTTTAAATATATGTATTTTAGACATTGTTAGGGTTTTGGTTTTGGGAGGGAGAACACCCTCCTTAGGGTTCCTCCTCCTTTCTTCTTGAGCCATTTTTAGGGTTTTAGTTTTTGTTCATTTCCACTTTGTTTTGGGCGATGTTGATCCCAGCTCGTGAAGGCTCTTACTTAGGTTAGCCAGTGTACATTGGAGACGAATTTCACCTTCCATTTGTTTTGTATCTCTAAACTCTACTCTATTTGTAAATCTTTCAGTATTATATTTATCTTAAATTTTTTTTTTTTTTTTTTGGATTACTTGGTTACAATGAGTAGCTAAACACCCTCTAGGGTTGATTACTTGAAGTTGATACTTGGTTTATATATATTTTATGATGATTTTGTGAATCCATGCTTGTGTGGATGTTAGTTGGTGTAGTTCTTAGGATTATTATGGTTTTAGCTAATTAATCCATAATGAGAGTTGGGTCTTCAATCCCCATACTAGGGCATCCTTGGTGACGCTTGGATTACGCCCTAAAATCAGGTCTCAGGTCTCTTAAGGTATGAATTAATTAATTGAAATACTTTTTAACCTAATCAAAGAAGTCAAGGGAATTTGGAATGCCAAGTACTAGATGGATTTCATTAGGAGTAGCACTATCTCAGCATTATGTGAGGATCATATGGATCGAGAGGTGATTGACCTGAGTGCAGTCTGGGTAGTCCTATTGTATGGACCGAGAGGTGACCAATAGTATTCCCAAGGAAAGCACTGCCTTATAAAAGTATCATACTTAATGACCTAGATGGACCGAAAGGAGAATAGGGACTTAGTGTGAGAAATTGAGGGGTGACACGAAAGTGTAAACCTCATGTCGGATTTCTTTGGCATGCACAAGTGTAGGTTCACTTAATCAATGCTTAATGAATATAAACCATATATGCATCAATGGAGACAATCAACCCTAGAATCTTTCCTTGAGTTACATCCCCGATATTACTCTGTTCCTTGTGAGTGGACATTGATTATATACCTTACTTTGTTTTCTTTTATTTTGTTTTTAAAACCTTTTTCACCCAACCATGGTGCTCAAATAGTGAGCAGCACTGTAGTAACCAGTACTTAATCCTCACTAAAACCACACCTTCCTTGTGGGATCGATATTTGGACTTTTAGTCCATTGTATTACTTGTGTGACCCGTGCAATTACAGAAAATTGCTAACAGTAGTTCCCTTTTGTGTGTCTCCATCACAATCTCTACATTCTGAACCCCCCTTCGCGTCGTTCTCTACTCTCCTATTTTATGCCCCATCAAATTAGGTCAAAAAATTAGCTATTTTCATTGTTGGGCCCCGACCTTCATCGCGACGAAGGTGTCCTCGTCTAGATGAACCCATGAGTCTGTTGATCATATTTCATCACTTCATCGTGACAAAGGCGTCTTCATTGTGATGAATCCATAGCCAGTATCTGTTCAATCTTTAGGTTCGTCATGACGAAGGGAGCTTCGTCACAATGAGGGTGATGCTTGTCATGACAGAACTAATTAGACTTCTTACTATCTTTGTATGGGAAGTGCTGATTTCATCTTCCTTTTCCTCATTTTTCGCACAATTTCGTTGAATGGTTGACTTAATCATAAAGATGAACATTTAGAGCATTAGGACACTTATTTAACATAAAGACTAAAAATCTAAGTAAACATAGGGGATAAAATGGTATTTAAGATACTCATCAACAATAAATGACTCCCTCCAAAGCTCAAAGTTTTTGATTCATTGCTTGAGGAGCTCTAGGCGCTGAACCAAAATTCATATATGTCTCTCTTGAAATCTTGCTTCTTGTTATTTGACCTTTTCCATAGGTTCAAGAAGATGATGAGTATCTCAAATACTCATTTATCCCTATGGTTTACTTGATTTTGAATTTTTATGTTAAATAAGTGTCCTAATGCTTTAAATATTCATCTTTATGATTAGGTCAACCATTTTGTGGAATTACGAGAAAATGAGCAAAAAAAGGAGGAAAACATAAAATTATGCATGCTGCAGAAGCTACTGTGTTTTAATGTTTTTAGTGGCAAGATGATCAAAATGAATACAATATTTATAACTAGTTGATGGTGACTTCCCAATTTCCAAAGTGACCTTATTCACTCAATTTGGACTTTAAATGATCAAATTATGACTCTTGGAAGTTGAAGGAAGAAGAGAAGAGAGCTCAAAAGTGACCAGTTGGAGGATTTCATAAATTCAGTCTGTATAATTATTTCTAAAGTGTTATTTTTAGCCATATGTAGATTCTACACTTCAATAGTTTTCCAATGGTACCAATATTGTGCGATTTGGAGTCGGAACGATAAAGTTATGTCCATCGAGACAAAACAGAAAGGCCACATTGACAGAGATATGGATTCGTCACGATGGAGAGTCGAGCCCCAATAGCAGAAAAGGCCCACTTTGACCTAATTTGGCGGGTTCCTAGGAGGCGGGAGAAAAACACTGAAGGTTGGTTTTGGCGAGATGGGGGCGAATTAAGAGTCAGCTAGGATGTTCGTGCTTTGAGAAAGAGAAAACCCTCCTTAGGGTTTCTCCCCTCTTGTTCTTGTGCTTTGGAACCAGAGAGGAGGATCGGTAGCTATTCCTTAAGATTTGGGAGAAGAACTTAGGATCTGGAAGAAGAAGACCAATTTCCACTATCAGAGTTCCTTTTTTCATTTTTCTCATGTTTTATCTTAATTTTGGGATGTACCAAACCTTTGTTAGGTTTTAATTTCGTAATCTAGGGGTTTTGTTGTATATTGAACATGAATCTTATATCTCTTTGTTTTCTCTGCAATTTTCCTATCTATTGATTCATGATTGGTTGCTATCTACATATTGATTTCTAGCAAATCTCAATATGGTGAGTGGTTCATAGAGGCACGAGAAAGGAGTAAGAATTAGACATAGAGTGAATCTTATTAGCATTTTTAGTATGATTTCATGTGTTTTATGTAACCTAAATGCTAGATTCACACCATTATCTCTTAGGAAAGCTCTAATCCTCCATTTGCTTATGATTTGTAGGTTTAGAAGGAAAATCAAGCAAAGTGGTGGAAGAAATCAAGTTAAAAAGAAGTTATTGATTTACTGATACATATTGGTTTGCCACAGAGAAGGAGTTGTTTTCCACGACGAATATATTTCACCCTTTGCGAAGTAATTAGCCGCCATCAGCGGCTTCAGTAAATAAATCTGTGACCTCAGGTTCTCCACGATGAGATACATACGTCGCGGTGAAGAGATTCACCACGGTAAAGGTCAAGGTTTGTCATGGCGAAGAAAATAGATTATGGAAAGGCCACCCTCGGGTTTGCCACGGCAAAGAAGCCTTTGTCACGGTGAAGGGCGGTGGAGTTGGAGCTGTAAACTTGATTTTGAGCCCATAATTAGCCCCATTTCCAAAGCATATAAATATAGATGTTCTTTAGACATTTTAGGGTTCAAAAAATTTGAGAGGGGCTCTCTCCTAAGGTTTTCCCTCTTCAAGATTGTTCCATTTCTAGGTTTAGAATTATTTAGATTTAAGGTTTTTTTAATGAATTCTTTGGTTTGTAATTAACTATTATTGGGAAGTAGGACCTTGTGGAGTGTGGATTTCAGCTTAGAGTTTGGATTTGAAGTCATTTTCAACCTAATACCTGTTTTGTATTTCTATGTCTTCTCCTTCTTCAATTTATGTAGTTTTATGTTGGTCGAAAACATGAATTGATGGGTTTTAATGGTTGAAATGTTAAGCTAAGCATTTCATAGGGTTGGTTATCAAATTTGGTGTTTGATTCCTCTAATCTTTAGTTTGGTTGGTTGTTTTATGCTTGATTTGTTGTATTTGGTGTGAAGACTTGGAATACTAAGGTTTTAGTTAATTAATACATGCTGAGAATCAGATCTTTGATCTTTTACTAGGGTATCCTTGGAGACACTTGGATTAAGCCCTAAAATCTGGTTATGATTCTCTTAAGGTGTGAATCAATTGGTAGGATTAGTTAACCTAGTTAAGGGCAGGGAATTAGAAATGTCTAGTACTAGCGGATTTCACTAGGAGGAGACACTAAATGTATTATGTAAGGATATAACTATGAGCCAATACGAGCTTAGTGCGGAATTTAGCTTTATTACAAGGGCGTAAATGTGACCAATAGTGCTCTCGAAATTAAAGCGAAACTCAGTATCGGCCTATCAACTTAGAAGAATGTAAGCTGTGAATGGGTGGATGAGTGCGAGAAAATACAAGGGGAGCACAAAGTGGGATCCTTGTACCGTGTATGGACCAATTCAAGCCGTAATTAGTTCAACTTGGGGCTTATCTAGATGAATCATTAGATATCAATGACGATAACCGACCCTAGTTCCTCCTTAAGTAGTTTTCTTCTGTTTTTAGTCAATTACTCTAGTTTTCACCAAGCATTCTTGTTTTTGTTTAGTTTAGTTTATATTATTTTATAATTTCATCTCAAACAATTGAGTCAATCAAATAGCGACGACTTTAGTAGTGAGGTACTCAATTTGCATTAAATCACACACCTTCATCATGGAGCGATCTTGGTTAAATAATTGAAAATCATTTTATCACTTGTGCGACTAAATTGCACTTGCGATTTGCAACAGTTTTTGGCGTCGTGGTTGGATGACAAGTCTTCAAGGATCATTTCTAATGACTTAACAAGTTATTGGCTCAGTTGTCAAGGAAGGTATGGTTTAGTGTTTGGATTGATATTTGGAAAAATAGAAGTTTATAAATTGAGAAAAAAATTTATTTTCCTATTTTCATTTATTTCTTATTTGGATTTAGTATACTTCATTTTTTTTTTCTTTTATTTTGTATTTTTCTTTTAGGTGCTAAGCATAATGTCTAACGAAGAGATGGATGAGATCTTCTACACCCTACAGAAAGAATTTGCATCTCGGTGACCTAAGGCACCAACATGGGAAGGGCTCCATCATCGAAAGGCAAGCACAAGCCTTTGTGAGCCAAAAAGCCTATAATTTTGAAGGGGTGAACTATTTCAACAACAATGCGGGTTACTACTCTCAACCCCACAACAACATTCCAAGCTACCATCATTTGGGTTGGGGGACATATGATAATTTCTCCTATGGAAATCCAATCATGCAAAGTCAAGAAAGTTCAAGTTCCTATTATCAAGAGAAAATCAAGCAACAGTCAGATGAGGAGCTATTTCTTGCCTTAAAAGTAGAAATTAAAGGATGATGAGGCCCTGAAAATGCGGTTTGTCAAACATAGAACCTAAAAGGTGGAACATAACATGATAGTAGACATTGACATCAATTATACAAATCTTAATAGAGAAATGAATGTTATCATGGATAGATTGACAATACAACATGAGGAATTAGAAAAGGTTCTAAGGGAACAATCTTCAAGGCAACTCCCGAGTGACACAAAGAATAATGACATATGATGAGTGTAAAACTCATCTATGTTTTAAGTTCATTTCACATGCTATTTTGAGTATTTTATATCCCATATTCGCCTTAAAACTCATGACATTTTCCATAAAACTTGGTTTTAGAGTTTTGATGGAAAGCAAAGGGTTTAGTAGAAGAAAGTAAGCAATATATTCCAAAAGAAAGAATAGTCAATCGAGTGTCGCCACGCATCATTGGGAAGATGAATTTTACGTATCATACGGAGAATCAAGTGGATAAATCTACTTGTTGTTGCATTCTACATTTCGAGATTTCAGCGACACCTTACATGCCCAAATCCAAGTTAAAATGAAGAAGTTATGGCCCCAACAAGTTGGAGAAGAAAAATAAGCAGCTGAGCAAAAACTATGTCGCGACATTTCCAGACTATGTTGCAACAAAGGCTGAAGAAAGCCAAAAACTTTGTCTTGACATATTTTGTCACGAAAAAAGTCACAAGACAAACGTTGTTGTGACAAAGTTTTGGTATGTCATTATTGAGTTTATTGTATTGCAACAACAAAGTTTAGTATGTCGCGACAGTAAAAACAAGGCAAAGACGGACTTTGTCGAGACAAAGTTTTATTATCACGATAGAGTTCATTTTCACAACAAAATTAAAGGAAAAACTTTATCGCGACAAGTTTTCTATCATCTGTTTTATAACCAGTACAAACTTTGTCGTGACAAAGTTTCCCCACTATATCGCGACAAGATTATGACAAAGCGAAACATGCGACATAACTACAAACATTTGCGAACAAGATTATTATGTCGCACCAAATCTTGTTAATAATAAAGTGACATTGACGCTGGGCTTGACTAGAAAGCCCTGAAATTCTTGTGTTAAGATTTGTTTTCAAGCCCATTTACCTAGGACTATAAATACTCTTTTTAGGTTTTTAGAACCCAAAGGGAGGTGGAGAAACACTCTCATAGGGTTTCTCTCTCTTGCTTTTATTTTTGTTTCTTTGTAGATTTTGATTTTTAGTAGATCTTAGAGTAATTTTAGAGCAGATTTTATTCGTATTGAAGAGATTCCAGTGCTATACCTCAGAGATTCAGATTTCATTACTGTTCAGACAAAGATTGAAACTAAAATCTGGATTTTTTGCACTCCTTGTCTCTTGATTTCTTTCTTCATTTTCTTACTTTTTGTTTAATTGATGATGATTGGAATCCAGTAATGGAACATTAAAGACTGAATTTATATAATTGGTGATTAATTGTTGAACATTCAAATTTGCAAATTCTCAGTTATTTTGTGGGTTTGAAGACTGAATTTATATAATTAGTAGTGTTCATATAATTAGGTACATTTAGGAATATTAATGTCATTACCAGAAAGAGCAATATCCAGCTGATTTTCGGAGGCCCTACGAATGACACGGAGATAGAGATTCACGAGAAGTAAAAAGAGCAGCCTTGGGGTTTGTTAGACTAATATTATGGAACTAATGAACTCTGAAAGATTACTTTGATAAATCACTGATTTACTCATGGTGTGAGGATTAATTAGATGATGTATCAGTTTAATGTTTAGAGGTTTTACCTCAATCTGATAGAATGATCTTGATTCTGTGTTAGCAAAGATCTAATCAAAGGAGATAGAGAATTTTATTAGATTTGAAGGGCTGAGATACTATCAGATTGGAGAAGGCTTGCATAATCCTGTCTATAGAGGCAGAATTAATAATCCCTAGATTCGGGTGTAATGCGAAAAGAAAAAACCATAGATCTTAGAAAGAGGATTATATTCTACAAGTAAGCGATTGGACTACCGTAATATAAGAAGGAACATGGATCTACAGTGAGTGAAATATATAGTGTATGGAGAAATCAAGCTATACTACATTGCTCTTGAGACAAATCCGGCATTCAACTCACAAATGTTTCATTTTCAAGGAAATGCAAATTAATTGTTAAATGATTATGCCGTGTAATTGCCCTTTTCATACATTTTTAGAATTAAGTAGTTGTTTATTTGGTAGATTTTAGGATTAGTTTTAAATCAGTTTTTATTTCAGTTAAATTGATTTTGTTCCACATCCTATTTGGTCGCCTAAATAGTGAAGAGCCCTTGTAATCAGGGTGCTCAAATTCCAATTAGAGAGAACTTCCAATCCTCGTGGGTACGATATCCAGACTCATAGAGTCCACTTTATTACTTATATGACCCGTGCACTTGCGGAAAGGGGATGAGTGTTTGTAATGCTTTTCATTTCAGTTTTTGAGTACATTTACTTTTTAAAATCAGTTTTTAAGTATTTACCATATTCACTCCCTTGGTCAAATTTTCATACATCCATATCATTTGGTTCTTACAACATACGGGAAAGTGAAAACGTAATTTTAAGCCTTGAAGATGAACTTTTGAGCCCGACATTGGATGAAGACAAGGACATAATGGAATGTGACAAAATGCCTTTGGTCCTTGAGAGAGAATTTCAAGTCTCGTCATTTGTTGAGAAGAATGAGCTTGCCATTGATGAAGAGCCTTCATTGAAACAGAAGCAAGTTGAAAAGAAACATCCATAGTTTATAATTGAAAATTTTTTAGTTGGGGTTGAAGTCTTCAATTTCCCTATTGATTCTTTAACCTTTGGAATGGAAGAGGACCGATAAGTTTCATTTATTGAAAAACCTTCCATTGGCACAAGTCAAGTGTGGATTGATGCCAAACATGGAGAAATGACCTTGCTTTTTGGTGAGGAGAAAATGAAGTTTGACCTCCATCAAAGCATACCACTAACAGATAAGGAAAGGAGGGCGTGGATGAAGATAAATAGCTCATTCTTGACCAATAAGGAGCAATCACCTATGATCCTTCAAAAGGACACTCTTGAAGGATATAAATTTGAGGCCAACTCTTTCCCCACCAAAGAGTTGGGATTTGAGCTTACATTGAAAAATATGGAGGTGGAAGAGCTCATCCACCATCTACGATGAGGATGAAGAGGAAACGTGGCCACAATGGATGAAGGGCCAAAGCAAAGCTCTCGGACTTCCCTAATAGTCTAAGTGGACTCTAAGCGAAATGATTTTTGGGAGGCAACCAATGAAAATAAAGTTTTTATCCATTTAGTATTTTAGTTTGTTTTTAGTTATTTTTAGTATGTGTTGCATGTTGATTTTGTTTTAAGTGTTTCTTTTGTTTTTGCTTTTCAAGCATTGAAGCTGATTCATAAGGAATTTCATCAGATGACCTCGAGCGAGCTGATGATCACACTGCGATCATCTGAGGGTGTCATCTATTTTTAACTTTCATATTTCATACATTGAGGATTAATGCATATTTTAAGTTTGGGGTATTAGGTTCCTTTTTTTAAGCTTCGACTTCAATTATCCTATTTTTAGTGTTTTCTTTTAGTTGCTTTTATATTTTTTAGTTTTTAGGTTGAAATTTTTTTTCATTTTTAGGTTGTTTTTGTTTTCGGTTGAGCTTGTTTTGGGATTGATGGTGATGCCTATGATGAATAACGATCATACCTTCTTTCACATGAATAAAATAAGAAATATTTGAATGCTAAGCATAATGTTTGACCCATAGTTGTAGACCTAAACACATGTTCCAAATCTTTGAGCACAAATCATATGCAGTTTTTGTCAATTTGCTTGGTTTGAGAAGAATTAGGTGATCATTTTGTATTTTTGATCTCTTAAGACTCACAGAATTTGTTGAAATTATCACTTAAGGTGAAATCATAAACATACGACAATTAGGAAATGATTTAGGCCATCATAGACCGATTAGGCCTTTCTAGCTAACCTTTTTATGCATATATCCATAGTCACCAAATTTGAGCCATATTAGCCATTTTCTTTCGAGAAAAGCCAAAAATGAGCCCCTTGTCCCTTTTGTTGAATATCTTTTAATCAAAGCACTTGTTTACCCTAACATGTTGATTTCAATGCCAATATCTTGTGAATACATGTAATTAATGAATTGGGAGTTAGTTAGGAAGTGGGTGTGCCAGCGAATGGAATAGATTTTGGGCAGAAGAGACTGATCAGGAGGTGTTGACCTTATAACGGCTTCTGGCGACGATGGAGCCAATTGGGTTCTATTTGTTCGTGAACTAGATTATAACCTAAATGTAGGGATGAAGCGCCGAAAGATGGTATTAATACGACGTAATCCGTGAATCGTGCCGATAATATTGCGACGAATGTTAATCAGCTGATTGGGTTCACATGATGTTGTTAAACGTGGACGGAGACGGGATTGTTAAATGTATAAAGACGGGACTTTCAGAAGTTTATTACTCGAAGTATCCGTTCACAAGATGTTTCATGAAGATATGAAGACAATATGTTTGATGAAGGTAAAGATAACGAAATATAATGGATTGTATGTGACTTATGACATGGGAAGGATGAGGTGGAACGACTAACCAGTTTGAATATCATTGTTGATTAAAAACCTAAATAGATGTTATATTTGAAGTTAGAACTTTGGAGACCTATTGGACTTTGGTTGTTGTTGAGTTTAGATTTCTTTAGATTTAGGTTTGTTTTGTGAATTCTTTGGTTTGTAATTAACTATTGCTAGGAAGCACGACCTTGTGGAGTGTGGATTTCAACTTGCATTTTGGATTTGAAGTCATTTGCAGCCTAAACCCTGTTTTGTATTTCTATCTCTTCTCTTTCTTCAATTTCTGTAGTTTTATGTTTGTCGATAACATAAATTTGTGGGTTTTGATGGCTTAAATGTTAGGCTAAGCATTTCATAGGGTTGATTATTAGATTTGGTGTTTGATTCCTCTAATCTTTAGTTATAGGGTTGATTGTTGGATTTGGTGTTTGATTCCTCTAATCTTTAGCTTGGTTCGTTGTTTTATGCTTGATTTGTTGTATTTGGTGTTAAAACTTGAAATATTAAGGTTCATGTTAATTGATACATGCTGAGCATTGGATCTTCGATCCTTTTACTAGGCTATCCTTGGTGAAGCTTGGATTAAGCCTTAAAATCTAGTTCTTATTCTCTTAAGGTGTGAATCAATTAATCGGGATTCGAATTATCCTAGCTAAAGAAACTTAGGGAATTAGAAAAGTTTAGTACTAAGTGGATTTCACTAGGAGGACTGAAATGTATTAAGTGAGGATTGTAAGGATGTAACTATGACCAATCCAAGCTCAGTCCAGGTAGAACTATTGCAAGGACATAACTGTGACTAATAGAGCTCCCCGAGGTAAAACTACCTTTGAAAAGTATTGCCCTATCGACCTAGAAGAATGTAATTGTGAATAAGTGGATAGTACAAGAAAATACAAGGGGGAACACAAAAGTAGGATCCTTGTACCGTAACCTCAAACTGATTCAATCCATAATTCATTCAATCCATAATTATTAGATATCAATGACGATAGCGGCCTAATTCCTCCTTAAGTAGTTTTCTACGCGTTTTACTTGAGCTTTTCACAAAGTATTCATGTTTTTATTTATTTTAATTTTATTGTTTTTAATTTCATCTCAAAATTGAGTCCTCAAAACAATGAATGAATTTAGTAGTCAAGTACTCAATCAACATTAAAACCACACGCTTCCTATGAAACGATCTTAGTTCGTAATTGAAAACCACTTATTACTTGTGCGACCCATGCACTTGTGGTGAGCTACAAGTTTTTGGCACCGTTACCGAGGACTGACAAGTCTTCGGTGATGTTGCTAGCAACTTAACAAGTTTTTAGCACCGTTTCCAGGGACTTACAAGTCTTCGGTGATGTTGCCAATGACTTAACAAGGTGCAAGCTCTTCAAATAATGGTGTGCTTTCCATCCACATGCATGTCATCTTTTATTCATCCATAAGTGGTATGCTTTGGTGGAGGTTGAACTTCACTTTTTCCTCACCAACAAGCAAGGTCATCTTCCCATGTTCTACATCAATCCACGCTTGACTTGTGGCAATGCAAGGTCTTCCTATAGATGAGATTTTTTGGTCCTCTTCCATGCCCAAAGTCACAAAGTCAATGGAGAAATTGAACTTGTCAATACCAACCAAAACATTTTCAATTGTTATCCGCGGATGTTGCTCTTCAACTTGCCTTTCTTCCTCAATAGCAAGCTCATTCTTTTTCTCCTCAACCAATGTCAGGTCTTGGATTTCCTCCTCAAAACTTAAAGGCACAAAGTTACATTCTCTTATGTCCCCATCCTTTATGTTGCTTGGGAGTGACCTTGAATATTGCTCTTCTAATGCATGGACTAGTTGCCGAATTGGATTCTCTAAATTTGTCACATGAGCTTCTTCATTGGTGACTTTATCTTTCATTTTGGCTTCCCATACGTCATGGTCCTTCTTCATCTCATTCAATTAGGCATAAAATAGCTCTTCATCATAAGGTTGTTAGATTTGTTCTCGATAATTGCTTAACTTCGAGCCTCCTTAACTGAAGTTTGGTTTTGTTGAAATCCTCATATGTCCTCCAACCCAACCTGAATGATAGTAGCTCGACATAATGTTGTGGGGTTTAAAGTAATGACCTCCATTGTAGTTGAGATATTGAGGTGCTCTTTGAGTTTGTTGGTCAATGAGGTTTGAGAGAGCATCAATATTTTTCTCAAGTGCGGATAAGCGCTCATCTATTGCTTCATTGTTCATTTATGCTAAGAACCTAAGAGAAAAATACAAATAAAAGAAAAAATGAAATATACTAAATAAAAATAAGAAACAAATGAAAATAGGAAAAGAAAAAAAAATTGGCTCAAATTAGCGAACTTCTCTTTTGCCAAAATATCAATCAAAACACCAAACCCTGACCTTCATAAACATGACACAAAAAACTTGTTGTGAACCATAAGCGCACTGTTCGTACAAGTAATACAGTAGACTAAAAAGTCCAAATATTGATCCGCAGTCTTGACGCCTAATTTCACGGGGTGGGTTGACCTTTCGTCAACCGGCGAATTTCTTTCTTAGGTCATCTTGCACCTAAGTCTTGGTACTAGACTGGTACTGGACACCGAGTTACTCGGCACCACTTCCATACGTCCCTTCACTTGGACCCATTCATTCATATTTAAATCTAAAATATGAAAAGAAAATGAATAATTATAGTCCGTAGAGGTTCGATCACGGCCCTTTTACCATAATTACATACCCAACTATTTGCCTCCGATAGTCGAAAAATTTTATAAAATCCATTGCCACAAAACACGTTTACAAAAATGTTACTAAAGGCCACATGTCGGCCTCCTTCACAATCACGGCCTCGTCGAAGCATTATCTCCACATTGCACGAAGGGGTCGCAGCGGGGTGAGTAATGCCCAGTAGAGATATTCTCCTACAAGGGCTACTACCCACCTAAAATGCACATGTAATGGCACACATACATCATACCACATTCCATACAAAAAATTCAATCCTACATGGATTTTTTTCATGTCATGCATGAGATGAGACTCCTCATGCCCATAACCCGAGTCCTGATCGACTCCCTCACACCTGTGACTGCCAAGTGTGAAAACTAGTCATGGGTGATTCACCCATAACTCAATGGACAACCCTCCGATATTTATTTTAATTTCATCAAATCCCATGTGTTTTTGTGGGTAGCGAATTTAGGGTCTCCTTGCGAGAAGCTACACGCCAGATCTTTCGCGAACTTTGCATCGCTGGATACATATGTCTAACCCCGGAGATAAAATTTGGGTCTTTCACGAGGGGGGATCTACCGTCTTGCTTCACCTAAACGCAGAGATTTATTATTATTATTGTTTCGTGTTATACAATAGTGAGTCTCAATTTCAGACGTTGTTCCATTAAAGCTAACTACATGATTCATGCCACAGTAGGGTTCAGGATCAACAAAATTTATACCTAAACTACTCCTCTTTGCAGTAGCATAACTCACTGCAGTATAAGCGTGCAGGATCGAACACGGGATGGGTTTTCTTCATACAAATGATTTAAAGGAAGGCTGAAATGGTGAATTCAATTTGGATTTTGGGATTTTGTGAAAACAAGGGGTGTAATGGTTGGCAAATTGAAATTTAAATAAAATAAAATGTAAAATAAGTCTCCTTGAAGTGTCAGGCTACTGGATTCGGGTTCTAAAGTTCACTGAGGGGTTCTCGGGTCCATTTCCTCGCGTTAGGGAGGATGACCTATAGTCATTTCCCGAACCGGATCTTCATTTAGCTTTAAAAACTAAACCCTAGAATTTTCCTTTTGAAAAACGCTTCATTCTTGAGTCATTCATGGTCCGGCGGTGAAAAACAATTCTCCTAACTCACCTTACAATGATTAATAGGGTAACTAATGAATCTCATTGGATCTAGCAATAAGCATCACGAACCCCAAGATTACCAAATAAAAGGGTCATTCAAGGTGAATCTAGGAAATTTAAACCCTAGTGTGAAGAAAACCAAAAATATGTTGAATACCTCGTTGAAGCATGAGAACCCTGACGCCAGTTCCCTTGCCTAGTAGCCTTCCTCTTCAAGGAAGAGGGGTTTTAAGCTCATCCTCGAGTTGTCATCCTTGGAGGTGTTTGAGGAGAAAATGAAAAAAGAAAATGAGAGAAATAGAAACGGGGTACAGCTTGAGTGATTAAGTGATTTAGGGCTTGGCGAGGCTTATGTACACTTAGAGCGAGTGATACAAAACAAACCAAAACAAAGCTATTACAAGGGAGTTAAAATAGGAAGAAGCAAAAATTATAACAAAAACAACAAAAAGCGTGAATAGCAGGAGAACGTCAGCATTGAATAGTGTCATGCAAGTGAACAGTGGGCGCAGGAACAATTTCTCAAACGTGCGAAATTTTGGCTGTGCTCCATTTTGTTACATTTTCTGCTCTTCTTTCCTTCTAGTCTCTGATCTACAATGCTGAGTTTGACTCGAATTCTTCGTGCTTGGATCGACTCAACAATTTCGACATAAATAGCTTGCAAAAACTACAAAATTAGCCACAAAATGCGATCAGTAGAATAATAGGGACCTTAATGTGCAAATCGGGTTAATTACGCTAATTAGTACATAAAAAGTGCTCAAAACCTGTAATAAACAGGGTCCAAAATAGCACTTTTTGAGCACTAATCACACCCCCCGACCTACACATTGCTAGTCCCTTAGCAATGAAAGAAAGAAAGAAAGAGAGAGCGTACAAAACAAAATCAAAATTATGTTCACAAAAAATATATATTTCAAAAGGTTGTGAATGAGTATAGGTAATGCCTAACCTAGTAAGAATCATTAAAGCCTTATGCTATCTCGAGAATGAATGCCATACAAAATTGAGTATCAAAAGAGCCTCCTTCTTCTTTGAATCAACCGGAGACTTCTGCAAAATCTAAGTGTTTGTTTGATCGGTTCTCGATAATAAAAATTGCTAAAAGCCCCTCTCCCAGGCCAAACTACGCCTACATAGGACACTAACCAACCTAAATAGATCAGGACCCACTCTTATTCCACAACTCTTTTTGTGTTGTAGGGGTGCAATGCTGAGGAATCGACCTCACCAAAGTCCATGTAACGGGGATCCACCGATGAATCCCAACCAATTAAGGCCTAGGGCACCAAGTCATAAGGATCTTTCGACCACTAACTCTTCAGGTTTCACCCCGGACTTGAATGATTTGAAACTCCAGCACCTACAACTTGCTAAGCTCCACCTATCCACCCGTATAGCGAGCACTAAGTCGGTGGCTCCCCCCCGACCCCGATTGGCTTAGGGCCTTAGGGCTTTAAAGGCTTTCGCCATATACCCCTCGGTTGTGAAGAGAAGGCGCGAAGCGACGGCGAGCGACGAATAACGATTCACGAATTCGACTGGCGTTTCGTGGTTGACCGTGGCGACGATGTTATTCGAGATCGATATTCGTTCGAGTCGTTCAACGCTGGGCGGTTCCGATGTGAATGATTCCGGCGATGTTATTAGTCAACCGAGCCGTTGGGATGAATCGTGATCTGCTCTTATCGATCGACTGATGACGTCGAATCAACATTCGACGGACGAGACCAAAATTCGTTTCTTGATAAGAAGTTGTTGACGAGTGGACAACATTGAAATAACAAAATATGGATTCAAAGGATAGGTGACAGATAGAAGCAGACTTATCTAATGGAAGATCAAACTGATGATGGAAAATATAAATGTTAGTTTCAACTCATCATGAATGGGATATCGTTACGAAGAGACCGGGATGAAGGTTAGAAGATCATCTATCGATGTTATTCAATGTAGATGGGTGATATATGAACTCATTGTCATTTGCGACAGTAATCATCGTTGACGTCAATAACGGATCAGAAAGATGGAGCGTAATAGATAACAGCGTAAATATTTGTCAGTAGTTTCAAAAAGTGTTTGAACGTTGAGTCATATCTAACCGCGACCCCGAACGTTTCGGACGATGTTCATGGAAGAGCGGAGGTGAAATAAGAGAGGTTGTTAACATAGATTATTAATAACAATATAATAATATTAGTGATTGATAATCAAATCAGGATTAATTGTTGCGTGAATTCATTAATGGATGAGATATTGATAGTATTTGTTATCTTAAATATTAAATAATAAATATATCAAATCAAATGTTTAATCTATTCTCTATCAGTGACAATATTAAAAATCAAATATTGGGATGATCAACATTAAGACGTAAGAGAAATCTGTGATTAACTCTTATCAGAAGAAAATATGGGATATTGGGATTCTTGTAGTGCATCGGTGATTAGACCATATTAAATGGATTAAACGTGACGACGAAACATTACCGATCAGTGATGACGGAGTTGCTCGAATTTTGGGTGTAAAGGAGTTAAGATTGTAGATAAATCGACGTGTCAAGTTCAGTGAGTTCAGATCGGGAGAAAAATTCAGGATCGATGGATATTAAATGATCGAATCGAAGCGATAAAGTGAGGACGACCTAGGATATTTCTCGATGTTCGAAGATTCGGACCGATTCTAAATCAATCGATAATATTCAAATGTAACGGTATCTCGTTGGCCGTCTTGAACTGGATAATGAAATTAACAATATTCCTATTAAGAGTTTTATGTAGATCAGAAGAACAAAAGCGAGTGACGGGACGGATATCAACCGGTGAAGAAGGGGATGATTAAGAAAACGGGCGTTCGCCAAGTGAATGCGATGTTGGGATCGGATGGATCGATTGGGACGCGTACCGATCTCCTGTTTCTTTATCTCGAATCAATATTCGATCGTTTCAATGTTAACGCGGAGACTCTCAGATAATAATCTCGTAACCGCGAGTAGACCTCGCGGCGTGGTATCGCTCCGGGACTCTTCTCTTGTCGCCGCATCGGACGGATCTCGTTCTTGACAGCCCCGAAGTCGTTTGCCGGTTCGGTTAACCATTAACCGTTAAATCCATCGGTTTGTCTGTTTGGTTGTTTCGCTGTTGTTATTCCGTGATGATGATTGTAAACTACAAGTGAACTGCGGTAGTTGGTTTAGCTTAACCTTGGGACAGAGCGCTGATTATGGGGGGTGCATCTTGTGGTATTTCCATAAGTGCACTCTGGGTTCTGATCTCATGGTTTCTGTAATAATCTAGTTTCCGTTAATATTGATGTTTTTCTGTATATGAAGGTGAGAATATCATGATTCTGGATCAGGACATTGGAGAAAGTGCTCAGCATTAGTCAGACTTCATATTATAAATCCTTAACAAACATGTTCTCGATGAATAGCGAACCTGTCGGAAAAATGGTTCTACCAAAAAAAGTTGCGTATTAACAAGAAGTTCAGATAAAATTAATATTGCCGGGATGCGATCGACAAATAAAGTCGGTGCGACAAGATCGCAAATTCTCAGCTGATCGGTATATGGCTGTCCGGGCTTTAGCGAGCGCGCCGTTCGATTTTCCAAACGTACCGCGATGGTTGGATCGAAGATTGTATAATACCTGGCGGCGACTCGCGTGGCATGTTTCAGGATAACCGGGATGGGATAATATTCAAGATCAATCAACGGTGATTCGTTCGTTATATCGAAGGTATCATCTAGACAACAAGTCAAGCCGACGAGATAAAATCTTAAATTCTCGCCGATGGCGGAGATCTGGATCGGACCGGTTCAAAAGTTCGGTCCATTCTGACCGGAAGGATATTCGTCTTCCGGCGGATCGTCTTGTTATTAAAACCGTGATTTGTTGATAACGATAAACCGATCGTTCGTCGGTGTCGTCTCTAACCACCCGAATGTTCGCGTCGAAGACGATGGGCGGATGGGACAGACCAGCGAATGAATCCATGCGAACTAAAATTACCAAAATAAGGTCATTGAGAGCGGATCTAAGATTTGACTTCAGGGCTTAATCGCGGGTTCACGTGAAAGCGTAAAGATACGACCGCCAGTTCCGCCCTTTGATGAAGTATTCCTCTTCAAGAAGGAGGGACAAACGAGACTCATCATCCTGTTGTCGTCATTGAGGTGTGGGAGAAAATGAAAAAATGAGAAGAAGCGATTTGAAACTTCCCGGATTGTTCAAGATGGGACTTAAGCGAGATGTTCTTTGATATTCACAAATATTAAATATTAATGCAGACAAAATGGAAAAACAAAGATTATAACAATGATACAGTGACTGCGGAGGCGGATTTTCTTGATGAATAATTATCGAACCAAGTGCGAAGAAGCGATGGCGGAGTTTTGGCGCGCGTCGCGAAGTGCTGGTTGTGTCGTTTATTGTACCCGCCGCTCCTTCGCTGCTGATCTCGATGTAATCTTGGAATCTCGAGTTCCGTGGCGGATGGACTCGTGTTGTTCTTAACGGAAAAACCAATGGGACGTGATGAGGATGATCAAGTGGAATAATGGGTTCCGTGTGAATCAGAGTTCGTTATCGGGTTCCAATGCTAAAGATATCAACCTGTGTAGCGGGATCGATGCGACTTTGTTGAGACTAATCGTTATTGTTCTAAATGGATAACAGTATTATGTTGCAGCGAATGTGACGGAAATGATCATGCCATTTCGCGTGTGACATATTGCCGGAATAACCAAAACTTCGTGCGGCGTTTTTCGCGCATGGATGTTGTCTTTTCTGCGCGCCGATTAAGCTCATCCAAAAAGACATATATCGCGATGTTTTTCTTTGCGGTAGTGAGTATAAATCGAAACGCTTAACGTAAATGGTCCCGATCTGGTTAACGCGGAGGCGCCTCGGATCGCGCGTTGTGATATTTGGTTCGTTGTCGCGGTAAATCGCGGCGATATGAAACGCAACAACCGAAGGTGTTCGATTCGCGAAAACGGATCGTCTGACGCCGGTCGGGATTCGCTCAGACGGGTCGGCGTTGTGTTGATCGTGACGGACAACGTGACGAACAATCGCGACACGATGTGGAAAACCTAATAACATTGGCGGCTCGGAAAGCTGATCCGGCGGAAAATTCACCTGTTTGGTTGGCCGAATGATTTTGTTTTACGCCTGTTGATAACAACGACGTCATATTAATAGAAACCGGGGACGTTGGGAATCTTCAGCGAGACGAGACCTCTTGTTTCTCTATCTTCTCTTGGTGACGTTTTTCCATTGTGTTTCACGGACTCGGTATATTCCATTCTTAACATCTTCGATCATGTAGAGATGTTAACGTCTTCTATATGTTGGACAGGGACGATTGATCGTGGAAGCATATTTTCCACTTCATCTGCTGCCGTGTCATTCACGATGTTGTGTTTTGTGGTTTTTCATGCCATCGTATGATTAACGATGCCAGACCATTCACTAAAGTGCACCACATAATCATGCCGTAACATTACTCCCTAGGGTTCATGTGGCATCCATCACGATCATTCCACATGTGTCACGACACATCCGATGCCTCTAAAAAGCAGTGAAATTTTATTGTCTTAAAATCCGGCCAATTCGGCGGGGTATAGATTTTATTGAGGACAAATTCAATGGTGAAGTCAGTTTCATCATCCGAGATCTAGAAAATTTCCGATTTTCAACCAAAATTACCGTTTTACCATTTGGAAAAATTGTTTTTCACCGGGTCTTACATTTTCCCTCCTTAACATAATTTAAAATTATAAATTCACATACTAGCACACACAAACACATGCATATGCGGTATGTCTAGTATGATATTAGACCACGCACCTTAAATCCTCAAAATGGAAAGATAGAATTGGCTCGTCGTGTCTCGCATTCCCAAGGGCCCCTCCTCCATCCTCGGTGTCGCCACAACACTTTCACTATAGCATACGGTCTTGCGTCAAGGCTTTGATCCCATCCCCATCCAAGATACGCGGTCCCTCATCGAAGGAGTCCCATCGGTATCCAACGGAGTAATCTCGATCCATTACGTAGTGGGATCTGAGCATACTTCGAAGCATGGAGGCGTGGGGCCCCTCATGGACTTTGATAGCTTCGGTGGTAAGCATGCATGGGTATCATGTGCCCACCCTCTCAAGTACCTTGAAGGCCCAATATACCTCGGTGCTAGCTTCCCTCGATTTAAAATCTAACCCATCCTCTTAGGCATCACCTTGAAGGCGTGATCACCCACCTCGAACTCTAAATTCGGCGTTGTCTGTCGGCGTAGATCGTGATCTGTATACTGCAGGCCCATAAGGCACTTTCGAATCAAATTCACACCTTCTTAGAGGTGTCTCTAATCGAATCCGGACCCGGTGATGGAGACTCTCCTCCCACACAATCCAACAAATCGGGGATCAGCATAGCCTCCCATATAATGCCTCATAGGGTGCCATACGTATCGCGATAAGCTGTTATAGGAGAATTCCACTAAGGGTAAATTCTCCTCCCAGCCACCCTTAAGATCGAGGATGCTGCTTGACATGTCCTCCCCAAGAATCTGTATGGATTCTTTCCAGTGACCATATGCATGGATGAAGCATGGTGCTCAATATCCTTTGTGTCCCCATGGCCTTTTGGAAACTCTTCCAAAAGTGTGTTGTAAACCTAGGATCCCTATCTGATACTATGGACACCGATACGCCATGTAACTGGACAATATCTCGAATATACAATCGGCAGAATTCCTCTAGTGTGAGGTCCATACATGCTGCTTCTAGAAATGTCGACTTAGTGAGCTCATCCACTATCACCCATCTTTGCATCATGCCTCCGGTGTCCATGTGGAAAATGGGTCTAAAGTCCATCGTGACGTGCTCCTTCCACTTTGCTACCTCTAATGGGCTTTTGGAGTAGGCTGCTAACCCGATGCTTATTGACCTCTTGACATGTGAGACATCGTCAAACAAAATCTTCAACGTGTCGCTTCATTCCGCTCCAGTAATACTGGCTGCGAAGATCTCGGTACATCTTTGTGACACTTGGATGCACAACAAAATGGGAGTAGTGGAACTCCCAGAGGATCTCCTCTCTTAGATCGGTACAGGGGAACCTGGCGCTCGCTCCCTATCTTGAAAGACTACCATATGTGGATAGCCCGTAGCCGTCACCCATACCCTCACCGTACCTAGTCCACACGATGGACGATATCTCTATATCCGTCCTTGGGACTCAATCACTCACCTTTCGATAGGGATGGCGTAGCCACCGGACTAAGTACCTGAGCCCTAATCCGATCACGTAATCTGGAATTGCCCCCACGGAGTCTCGAGCATCTTGCCACTCGAGGAAGCTACACTTGCCGGTACTCCTTGACCGAGCGCATCAGCCACTACATTTGCCTTACCAGGATGGTAATGCAAAGTGAAGTCATAGTCCTCTAGATACTCCATCCATATATGTCAGCTTCTCAACAGGTCCTACCGTAGAAACATACGCGCACTTGCGGTCTTTAAAATACTGAAACTGTTTCATCCAAGGCAAGTATCGGGCGCCCAAATATTTAAGGCAAAGACAATGGACACCAACCCGTGATCATGTCAGGCCCCTCGCTTCATGATTCCCGGCTTGTCTCCGGAACCATGAGCCACAACCCTCCTGCATCGTGACTCAAGACACACCCCCACTTTGCCCCGTGAGGCATCACGATAACGTGCACCCTCCGTCCCCTCGTTCCGAGATTATCAAAATAAAGGAGTCAAGTAAGCCTCCTTTCAATTCTGAATGCCTCTCACGTGTCATCCCACTCGAACTTGACCCCCTTCCGGTCAATCTAGTCATAGGTGCTGCTAGCCGAGAGAAATCCTCAATAAACCTCCTATAGTACCCCGCCAATCCCAAGAAACCGCGTATCTCGAAGACTGACTTCGGCCTCTCCCAACTCAGGCCAACCCCTTACCTTTCCTCAAGGTCTATCGAATAGCACCAGTTTATTTACAACATGTCTGGCACTCTCAAATCTCAAGAGCAAAACCCCGCACTTACTAACTCGCATACAATTGATGGCCCCTAGTGCCCGGAGAACAATCCTCAATGATCTCATGCTCGCCCCCTCCGACCGGGAGTGCATCAAAATGTCGCCAACAAAGACCACAACAACCGACCCAAGGTGTTTGGAATACCCTATGGCTGAGATCCATGAATGTCGCTACCGCATTCAACCTCAAGGGCATCACCGTGAACTGGAATGCTTATATCGCTGTCATAAACGCTGTCTTAGTGGATAAGATAGCCTCCTAACTCTCAACCGATGATAACCTGCGGTAGCGGTTCCTATTCGAGTGAGACCAAGCCCTTCACTGATCAAAAACAAATCATCAACTCGATAATGGATGTACCAATTCTTGATCGTAACCCTAATAATTATGTTCATAATCAGAATGCACGAAGAGTCTCACCCTTCTTCTTAGCAAACATAAACTGATAAATCCCATGGTGAAGTGCTAGGTCTAATAAAGCCCTTACCCAACAATTCCTATAGTTTGACCTTGAGTTCCTACAACTCAACTGGTGCCATCTTATGAGGAGTCATAGAAATGGGCGACGTACCAAGGTGTAACTTAATGACAAAGTCCACATCCCTGTGCGAAGGTAATCCCAGTAGCTCGTCCGGAAAGACATCCTCATACTCGCAAACCACCAGAGGTAGACCCAAATCCCGTCTCCCCTCATCCTCTAGGGTGGTGGTCGGCGGCCAACCCATCAACCGTCCACTCCACCGAGTCACCACGCCTGCGGCAAAGCATCATGCTTCTCCCCCTTGAAAAGTCACACGAATACCGTCCCGTGTGTAGGCAGTAATCCTTCTACTATCACAATCAATGACGACCCGGTGTGCCGTTAACCAATCTATGCCAAGAATGACATCAAAATCTGATATGTCCATTACCCGTTGTCCACCGCATGTGTGTAAAAATCCTTGAGATCTCTAACTCACAATCCCAACATATCTAATCAATCCTACTCCTACATTCCTTAGTCCCTGTGTGGGAGAACTCACATGTAACTACCATCCAAGGTTTCCACCTTCTACGCCTAAAGCATCCACACTAGATGCAAATAACAAAAGAATGCGATTGCATTCAGAATCAAACAATATCTTTGCCCATGCGTAGATAGCATAAACATACCCCGTATAACCAACCTGGAACAATTGGCTTAACCGTATGTGATGGCATACACACGCCCTGGTCCCGTCCTACCCGTGAGCTCAGGCAGCCCCCAACCCCGACCCAAACCCCAACTCTCGGCCTGGCTCCATAGTGTAAGGCGCCATGCAAGACCTTGAGATCGGGTATCGGGTCCCTCCTCACCACACCGAGGTGAGAAGGAACGTAAACTATATCCACGCCCTCGTCCCATTGATGATCGGACCAGGTGTCCCATATCCTCGATCCCCACCGTGGCAATCTCTGCCCCTCACATGTCCAGCCGATGGAAATGGAAACATATCATCTGGCCCTAATCGACTAAGTCTCCGGTTCAAATCCGCTCGATAGCCGCGCCCCGGGTCCACGAGGTCTCTCAAAAGGCAGCCTCCTGTTTCTTCCCGAACTAGAAGAAGGCTCGATCCTCCTTCCTTCTCTGCCACTAGCATCTGATTCCCGATACTCATGCATCCTCTATCCCTCTCTCTTTACGGCCATAACCAATATGACCATAGCTCATGTCTTCAGAGGAGAAATCCTACACCCGTCTCGAATGGAAACTCCCAGACATCCTCAAATTGTCTCACTCCCAAATGCATATGTGGCCACAGTGTCATCCTCGAACCGTGCTAATTCTAAGTGAACTTGGCTACGACTCGAGCACGCCCATACTTCCTTGCTCAACTCAAGGGAACTCCCGAGCTGCACAGTTCAACTCCGATGCCGAGAAAAACTTATCCATGAAGAGCTCTCGGAACTCTTCCCATTTCATCGTCTCTAGATCTCGTGAGACTTTGACCCAATCCCACCATATCTGGGATTCACCCTCTAGTCGAAATAATCTCCATAAATTTCTCTAAAAATCCTTCTCAACTTACTCCGAACTGATTAGCACACTGATCCCCTCCCGATGAATGTCGGCGATTAGATAAAATATAAACCCTTGAGGTTACTTTACATCCTTTGACCCCGGGCCACAATTTTCAATTGGGCAATGGCAAAGAACGCACCACCACATGGCCCCAATAAAGGCCGGTTGACTCAAACACAAGTGGAGTGCCTCACACGACCCCAATGCCTCTTCCTCCTGGGGGACTCAATAATCTACATACATGTCAAATAGAAAATCGAGGTTTCTTTCTTCTCTTTACTCAATTAGTAGTGCATATGCCACCACTAACATACACTATACTTATTTCTGGTATACTAGTTTCACTGCGATATGATTTTCATAATATCATAACATATCACATGTTATTTATTCATCAAATGCATTAATGGATGGATGTGATTCAAACATCGCACTATTTGAGTCCTAGGTGTGTTTGTATACCTAAGCTCTTATACCAAGATGTGACGCCTTAATTCCATGGGTCCCATTGACAACCCGCTTAAATTCTCTTCCTTTAGGTCATCTCAGCTCAAGTTTTGCATCAAACCAAAGACTAACTACTCCATGGACACCAGTTACCCCTAAGACCACTTCCTCCACGTCCCTTCACCGGACCCATCACCATTCGTATTTAAATCTAAAATATGAAAATAAAATACTACAGTCCTCAGAGGTCCAATCACGACCGTTTACCATAATTACATACCTTACTATTTATACAATAGTCCAAAAGAATTTTATAAAAATCCTTTTATACAAAACACTTTTACTAAAATGTTACTCAAGGCCACATGTTGTCCTCCTTCGCAATCACAGCCTCGTCGGAGCTTCGTCTCCCTGTACACTCCCTATACGTGAAAGGGGGTCCCACGACGGGGTGAACAATGCTTAATAGAAAAATTCTCCTATAAGGGCTACTCCCCACCTAAAATGCACATGTAATGGCACATACATCATACCACAGCTCCATAGAAAATGCAATCCAACATGGAATTTTTTTCATGTCAGCACAAGAGATGACTTTATGCTCGTAACTCCTGTTCTAACTAATTTCACACCCCGCAAGAACCCGCCAAGTGTGAAACCAATCATCGATGTTTCACCCAATGACTAAACTTCGTTGACAACCTCCGATATTTATTTTAATTTCATCAAATCCCATGTGTGTTTTTATGGCAAAGTAAAATTGGTTCACCCATGAGGGGCTCTCAAGTACTTCACCTTCACACTTCACGAACTTCATCGCTGATACATATGTCTAAACTAAGAATAAAATTAGTCTTTCAACACCCCGAGGTGGCGCACAGGGGAGGGATCTACCCCATCTCGTTTCACCCAAACACCCAGATTTATTATTATTATCGTTTTCCCTGTTATACAAATGTGCTGAGTCTCAATTTCGACGTTGTCCCATTTCTCGAGCTCAACACACACATTCACTCGTTGAATGTGAATAACCATTACCATCCACACACACCCGATCGACACGATGTCCGTGCATATGAAATGCAATTATGCTGCTTCATACTATAACATGTTACAAAATAAAGTTAACTACATGCAACATTTTCAACACATAGATAAACATAGTCTTTATGATATACACCCACAATCTGTGTCAAAACATATATATCGCATCATATTCTTCACAACATGTTTATTGTTTGTTCAATCAAGAAACAACATACAAAATGGTCCCGATCTCGGACCCATAAAAACAGGGCACCTCTCGATCCCTTTCACGCTATGTTCCATTCGTCACCAAATCACTGTGATACAAAAACACACAACAAAACGCCAGATATTAGTCCCGGTAAAATCAACCACGTCTCGTAATCGTTCTGAACCAATCCTAAAATTCTCAATATTCAGTCCCAAAAACCCGGACTAAATCACACCACAATACGGCCTCTGAAGAAAAACCCAGGTCATAAACACTAGTTTAAAAATAATCCAAGCAGAGTACCTCAACACTTCTTGAGTTTGATGAAACTCCTGTATTTTGATAAATTCACACGCAGCCCCTCAAGCCATGGACCAACTTTATTCCCTTCCTCCGACGAGTCCTATAGCCCGATTTTTTGTAGATTCTGTGAGAGAAGTGGAACACCCTTTTTGTTTTCTCTCTTCTCTCTTGCCTATTTCCCCTCCTTTTCTTTCTTTTCTTTTTCTTTTTTTTCTCCCCTTACTTATTCACCCGAACTCTTTTGCTCAAGCCCTTCCTATTTCTTTTTAATTTTCATTTTCTTTCTTTCTTCCTTTTCTCTTTTCTTTTCATTTTCTCTTATCTTTCTCCCGTTCTCTCTGGGGACGACTGATCAAAGTGTGGAATCCTCCCACCACTTTCCTCCACATGCTACATGTCATTTCCACACCTTCTTAATTCTCTTGATTTTATTTTCCTTCTTTTTCCTCCATTTGACACTCACTCAATGTGATCCATTCACACACAAGTGCACCACATGTCGTTAAGTGTCATTCCCATGCTATGGCATCCATATGATCATGCCATGTGTCACCCAGCCCCAAAAACTGAAATTTTGAACTATCTCGACCACCAGGTAACTAGATTTCCATGAGAGAAGAATTCAAGAACCAGAAGTCCACTGGCCATCCTGTATTCAGAAATTTCCAAGCCTGGGAACCTGAATGCTTCATGCAACATTTTCGCTAAAATAAATTTTTCTTCTTGTGTTTTTACACACATAGGGAAATGTGATTTAGTGAGACAAGCACCCAACTCACAAAAGTCTTTTCACTATCCAAGTGACTAAATGATTTGGAGGTGTACTATGTGCCAATAAAACTAAACTTAAACAAAAAACAAGTAATTTGTGAAACCTGGAGTAATGAACAAGACAATTTTATAAAAAACGACTTAAAGGGAGCAAGGATTGGTTATCTTCAATGATGCTTGCTGATTCATCTTCCTGTAAGCGTTCGGTCGAATGAATTATAACTTGGGAATCGGTGCTTGAGGAGCCACAGATAAGGACGTGGCTCCCGTGGCCTTTTCTCTCAGACTATCCACCCATTCGCACACGCCCTAGTGGAAGAGGATCACCCGACGGATAACAAACATGTTGATCGGGGGCAAGATTTTGAGCTTTCCATCTATCCATCATAGAATGCTTTTAGCAAAGCATGCATTCACCCCCACAAGGCAAAGTGCATAATGTAAAAAGATACTCCCTCATGATTTTCATGTCATTGATGTGAGTAGTCAAGTCGAGCGTAGTCCCCAAGCACATAATTCAAGTTTTTCACTACCAACAAATAATATGGCATTTCACTATTTGAGAATCACTATCGCTAATTGGAATGCAAGGGATGATTCTTGTTAATAGGCTTGTAAAATAATTTCTTTTCAAATTGAACATGAATAATGGGGAGTGATTGGCAAATGATTGATTTGGTGGAGGATTCGTTTGTCCATTGTTTTTACTAGTAATGATTTGTGCTGCAAATGAATCTTATGCAGCGCACACTTGATTACCATAAAGAAACTGGAAGAAAGAAAACTAAAAGAAAGACGAAGGTTTCTGAGACATTTTCTTAGGTAATGTTTCAGATATTTAATACATAGTCTTTACAAGAGTTTTAGTACAACCTGAGCGTCGGAAATAGGGAATAAATATAGAAAAACAAATTACAAGAGATATTGCTTAAAAAATATGATCACAATAAATTAGGAAAATCAAATAATGAAAACTTGATCCTCTATAGGCCGTAAAGGGGAATGAAAGCCAGAAAACTTTATGATAATTCTTCGTGAGTCAAGGAGTGCAGCAAACACCGATATTTATCTCCTCTTATAACTGTTAAATTTCAGAGTAAAAAGCTCGTGCCCACTGTAAAATTTTGTAAGTTGTTTCATTTTATTTATTTATTTCGTTTCATAACAGGTATATATGATTCTTCAAAGGGTCTCACCTAATGTAGTGCCAGAAACGTTAGGCTATGAGAAGCCCCTAGTATATGTCCCTTAAGATATCAAAGAATTCTTTTAACGTAGTCCAATGATGTTGCCTGATTCTTAAAAGAAACCACAGGATCTTTAGCTTGAGAAACCGATAGACTCGATCACAACAAAGGAAGTGCTTCAGTCGCTTCACTTGAAATATCGAGGAGCAAACCACTTAATATACTTTTAGAAAAGGATCAATGAGAGCCAACACTTTCAGACAGCTTACCCGACCCAAGGCCCCAAGTGCCTGAAGGATTGGTTTCAAACTATCACCTTATGAAGGAGGTCCAAGAGAGCACATATCATGTTCTCGATCAAGAAGTGGACTGCTGAGTACTTTTCAATCGCCGTGAAATAAATTCATAGTTCCAAGATTACTGCCAAAGGCAGTGTGAATGATGATGCCCAGATGAGAGACATGAGATCCACATACCAAATAAAGAGCAATTGAAGTACATGATGGCCAGAGTGAGTTTATTCCATGAATACAGACGCTCAAAACCCAAACACAGTAATAATTATTGGCTAACAAAATGATAAATTATTTGATAATAGTTATTATTTGAGATGTTTTGAAAGTATCTGTATTATGAAATGGTTTTAATGCCACGTGTTAAGTCTCTCATATAAGAATATAAAAACATGTGCAAATAAGTAAGTTAAGAAGATACTGGCAGATGTCAGATTTACACACTCAAGTTAAATTATACTAATTTTATTCATTTATAAATGATTTTAAGTCATAAATTCTTCATCATTTTTATCCTTTCAATTATACTTCAAAAGATGATCTTGCTAACAATGAAGGTCCTAAAGTAGTATATAGGAGAGTACTTGGAGGTAATTATGAAAAATAACATTGAACAAACTTTTAGGTCATATGATTAATTTAGGAATTTATTTGTCTTAACCGATAGTTGATAATCATAATTTGATGTTATAGCTAAAAGTGTGAAATACAATGCTAGATGATCATGAATTACTACTTGTAAAATACTTGATGGTGCTTTTCTATCGATACCGGCAGCCCCGTTGGAATCGGCCGCTCCAAGCTTCTCATTCAAGCCATCGATGTCCAACCCGCAACCCGCACCGAAAAGAAATGGGGGGTCCGACGCAGTGTGCCACTCGCCTCCTCGATGCGAAGCCGGGCTTTCTTCTCACCTAAAGGAGATTAATTCAAGTAGGGGCTTCAGATCGGTGACCTTTTTTTCAGGAATCGCCGCATTAACATGGGTGATCGGATGACTTCCCTTGTTAGACTCAAGTGGATACTCATCTTCCGAATTAGGTAGGATCTTCTCTTTCCCTTATCGCTAACGAATATTGGGAGGATAACAAAGGTTTCATAACGGACCTTCTTCCTAATGGGTGTGTATTTGGATCATGATGGTGGAATGCTTTCCTTTCTTACAGCTCAACTGGTGGACGACAAATTATCCCCGCTTCATCCGTGCCCGCCGGGCTTGGGCGTACTCGCTCACACCTCGAGAGCCACTGTAAGATGTTATTATGGGCCGAGTCCCCACGTAGCTGGGGCTCTTCCCGCGCCCCCCACTGAGGATGTCAAATTGCTTTTAAGGTTCGCCTCCTGGCCCGCCAGCCCATGGGCTGGATTCTTCAAGCACTATCACTGCCCCCCCAAATTTCTTTTAAACAAGCAAGCTCTGTGGAAATAGTTACTTTGATCGAAGAAAGGAATTCCACGTGGTCGAACAGGTTTGTCGATTCAGTTGTCGCCGCCAATCGCACGGCCGAGCACTATTTATTTCTCTTCGACTCGCATCCATTTCTACCGACGCTTCCAGTTGTTTTTAAAATCACCTCCGCTCTGCCATTAACCGTATTCTCATTCTTCAAACCTCTTTCTCTCAGCTTCCCTCGTTCTTGATTTCCTCGTGGGTCCCTCGTGGTCATTGCTGTTCCCCCACTTTTAGTCAATTATGTCGAGCTTATCTTAGCCATGTTGTTTTTGATCTTTAGAGGTTATTAGGAGTGTTTATTGATTTTCAGCCGCTTTTCATTTGTACGAATTCTCCCTCAGATACTTATTAATCATGCTTACTTCCTTCTCGGCCCGCCGTTTTCTCCGGCCCGTTACAGTGGGTAGTTCTACTGCAATTTAGATTTAGGTAAAAAGCGCATGTGATTGGCTTCGCCGCCCGGGCCAACAGGCCGACCGTGTCCCTTTAACTGTGACCTCCTTCCCGTTTGGGAAAAGCGCAAGAACAAGGTTGAGATCAGTACCCAAGGCTCGACCACTGAGGGTTGTTGCACACATGCCAAGCAGCGGTCCTAGCCTGTCGAGCCCTTTTCGACGTACCTTGTGCTTCACTACAGCCCCTCTGGGTGCTTAGTGTTTGGTGCCCCTCGATTCTCTTACTTCTTACATCGTCCAAGTGCCGAAGATGGTTTTATTTTTTGAGGCGGCCTTCGAGGACGACCTTCGCTTCCCTCTACATCCCTTATCAAAGCGGCTCATAAAGATTTTAACATTCTGGCTCATTCCAACTTTCTCCCAATTTCCTGGGTGTTCCAAATGGGTTTCGGGTCGCCTTTAGAGATAAAGGTCTCTAGGGTCTCAAAGATAGCTTTGCTCTAGACCCTTAGTGTGGAAGGAGGCCGCAGGAGGGCTTCTTTGCATTTCAAAAAGCTCCAATGCCAAGTCGATTATTCAGATTCTTTGTCCTCCCCACAAACACCAACAGAAGGAGTCGCTTATTTTGTCGTAGCCGGTTGTCGACAATCAAAGACACACACACAAAATTTACAACAATCGCTATCCAAGGACTATTAATTAATCCCAAGCAACCTCGCCATAAAACTCGTTGAAATTATAACATGTAAACAAAATCTCAGAATTTTAGTCATTTTCAAAGCTCTGCTTGATTTGCTATTCTCGCAAGTGCAATGTGTGTCAACTAGTAATAAATGATTTAAGTCCAATATATCGATCCCACGTAGATCTCAAGAATTTTAAATCAACTACCCTACTACTCAAGCTCCATATCATTCGGACCATAAATGATATGGAATCCAAAGATTAAGGTGCTTCAGAAAATAAAATGAATATAAGTGAAATAACGTATGAAAAATAAACTTGAATATAAAGAATAAAAATTAAGTGATAGGTTAGAAAATGATCATCAATTGAATAGTAATCGCTAGAGAACACATTAAGCATCAATGCTATTGGTGAAGAATCAATTCTCGCCTAGAACTTGTAATTTTTCTCGCGAATTTTCGCTTTTAATCATTCAAGGCTAAAGTAGTTCACCGATCTCTCCAAACTTCACCTTTCATTACCTAATTTTGACCCGATTCTCCTGAATACGTGGAATTAGATAACTACTTTTAACAAGGATATCCTAACCCCGGGTATTTTTCTTTCAATACTCATACCCATTTTCAGGACCTGTAAACCTTAGCTCCCAAGTTAGCCTGGCCGCCAAGGATATATAACTCTGTGTTGCTCTTCCCTAATTAAATAGACTCAATTTCCTCTCTTGATTAGACAAATAACACGAATGGCATCACTATCCCATTTGAGGTGAACTCTTCGCTTGTTTAAATGGATAACTCGCTCACTCGGCCTTGATTTCAAGCGAAAGAGGGAGATTTATCCAAGAAACTCACAAAGCACAACACATCAAAATAGCAGTGTTAATACACCTTTAAAGAGATGTCCATAGCTCCCGTGAATGTCTTCTCCGTGTCACTCGCAGGACCCTCCTTGGAAGCTCTAACAATGAAACAAATCTTTAGACGGCATAAGAAACCTATATTCGATCGAACTTTAAACCCAAACTGTAAATAAATTCATAAACTGAAATTTGCGATTTGCTGGAAATAACAATAGGAAAGATAAGTTCTGACAATAGCATTCATATAATGGAAGCTGGGTTCCTTGATTACCGACCACACGCCGTGTATTCCTTCCATCATAAGAATACATGCATTCGAAATCAGAAAACCCAATTTTAAAAATTTGGCTCGAACTTCAACTTTCCGTGCGCACTCAAAGCAAAAAATTAAATTCAGATTCGCCTTCGCGAAACGATTACATCCACCTGTAAAAATGAAGCAAAAATAAATGAAAGTGAAAACTAATCTACTCTAAAAAAACGACTAAAACATAATAAGAAAGAAAGGCCAAAGAAAGAATGAGACTAGGTTGACCTATCCTCATTCAGGCATAATACTTATCGAGCTGAGGCAAAGAGATGAGAGGAATCTAAACAGCTAATTAATGTCACAGGACTGGGAAGGCACCTGTCAGCAACGCGCATTCGTCTCGCCACTCTGATATCATCGAGGTCTGCATCGATCCGATCGATCGGACGTGATCATCTCTGATTTAACATTCCTGTGATGTCGCGGCATCGGGTCGTCTACCGCGACACGGCGCTTCAACCGATAGCCTTCTGGATGTCGCGACTCTCGATCCTGATCACGCCGCGACATCATCTTATGGAACTCAGAGGCTTCCTAATCGGTCGCTTCATGTCACCGCGACATCAATGTCTTGCTCGCGACATCCCTTATGCTGGCTCGCGATCTTGATCGACCGGGTCGCTCCCGATGTCGCTGACTTCAATCCTCATGTCGACATCAACTCATGGTCATACTCACTGATGGTTTTTGATGTCGTGATTCTCAAATTCTCCAAAATGACATCAACTTCATCCTTCGAGACTCCTCCTCGTTGTTTTCCGTGTCGCGACTTCCGCCTCTCGTCGCGACACGCCTGAGTCATTTTGCAGCTTTTCAACTTGTCTTCACCGTCGCGACTTCTCAGCCGTTGTCGTGACCTCACTTCATGAAGCTTTACCTTCAACTGGAAAGCGGGTGTCCGTGTCGCGACATCAATTTAGCTCGGGCTTTCAACTGTCGTTTCCTGATGCCCGCGACATCAGCTCATTTCTTCGCCTATGCGCCATGTCACGACTTCATAGCTTGCTGGTCCCCAAGCCGCGACTTCAACTGGGTCGTGTAACTCCCCAAAACCGTGATCAATGACTTAGCCATTTCTTTTTCTCCTTTCTCGCTTCCGCCAATCGGTCAAAGACCTTTATCCACTCTATTTCTCGTATTTTCTCTCATATTTTTCTTCTTTCTTGCTTCCTCCCTCGCTAATGACAAATTGGTGAGTTTCATAATTCTCGTATATTAAATATTTCATTTTAACTAAAATAAACGTAAAAATGGACTATAAAAAGTGTTAGATGAGGACTTTGCAAGCCTGTCAAACTCCCCAATCCTAAAATTTTCGGTTGTCCTCAAGCAAAGAAAAGAAAGATTTGTCAAGTCCCCAAACAAAAAGGATATTTTTCTCTTTTTGTTTTAGAAGTTGTTATTCAATTTAAACTTAAAAGGACATTTTCGAACTGGAATTAAAAATAATACTAATATTTCAAAATTCGCTTTAGAATTTTGAATGTAGAAAAGTGTATACTTTTATTACAAAAATCACTCCGAGCAACCAATGTAGGTAAACAGCTTCATTATTCAAGTCTTCAGGTGTGTGTGCGGTCAGCAATCCTTTTCAATTTTCTTGTATTGACGGTCAATTCCTGAGGTTTTCTCAAACTCCGTTTATTAAAGTCCCATATGCCGGTTTTTCATTATCGTCACTAATGTGTATGATTCAAACCTTTCAAAATCAATCTCCAATGTCTAAATTTAAATGTTGCTTAGTAAAGGGTAGGGGATGAATGGAATGTTTGGGCTGAGATAACCCAAAATTCTTTTTCTTTCTCCCTCACTCTATTTCCTCCTGTACTTCCAAACTCTCCTAAATCTCATGCTCAGATACCACCTGAATTTCTTCTTTTCAAAGCCGTATTCCTCCCACCTCTTCCTCGTAATTTAACCCTTGGGAAATTCTTTCCCTTTAATCACCCTTCAGGGATTAGGTTTTGTTTTATTCTTTAGGCTTTCTAAACATCTTAGCGAACTTTGGGTTAAGAGTCTCCATACCGCACATGATATTAGGGGTACTAAAGTCAAACACCCTTAAGAACTTCATTGTTCAAGAGAGTTAAAGCCACAAGACAAAAACTATTCTTTTAGCTTTCTTTCCCTTTGTATTTTTCCTGCCTTTCTAGATCTTTCTTTCTTTCACCTCCTCCTCTTTACATCTCTTTAGCTTTTCTCCAGCCTGTTCCCCCAAACTTTATTCTTTCCTCTCCTTTTTGAAATGCCAGTTACTTAGTTCTTACTGGAAGATTAGTGATAAAGGATGGCTTGGGCTTTGGTAATCGGATTAGTCGAAAAACATGGAATATCTTGGCTCAAATTGGGACTAAGGTGTATGCAAAAGCATATACATAATATTTAAAAGCTCAAACTGCTCAAGAATGGCTCAGACATTTCTCATTTGCATTTTCAACTAGATTTCGCTCTTAATCATTATTCAAAACAAGTTCTAGGACTATGGATTATATCAATCTCTTAAAATTTTCCTAAATTCCAGCATAAAGTTTCATAAGCTTGACCGAGGTGTATTATTTCTTCAAGACTTGTGCTATTCACCCGTATAAACATTAGCTTTCCAAAAGTTTTGTTATATCGCAATCCGCTCTTCATTTTTCAACCCAAATCAACCTCGAACAAGCGATATTCTACATTCCTGGCCACTATTCATGCTCTCTATTCATTTCGAGTAAATCGAATAAATCGAATGTTATTTTGATGTTAATCGAAATAAACCATTATAAAAACTAAATCACATACATCATGATCAACAAAAATTGGAATCATCAGAACCTATTCAAATATTTCAAAAACGATTTGGTTGGTTTACGTATTAACTATTGATTTACAAGGCTCGGTAATCCAGACTCGAGAAAACTTTCATTTCCTATCCTAAAACCTCATATCTTCTCTTCTAAAGGGTCGGTGAGTTCCCCCGGGCCAAAAATTCTGGCTCTACCTGCACTCAGCTCCTAATGAGCGATCTCGACTCGTTAACAGCGGTCGTGCAACAACAAATGCGCTCTACCGCTCCCGATGAAACCACGTTCTTATGGAACAAACAAAGGAACTCGGTTTGTTTTCTCCCACCACTCATTCCATAAAACAAAGAAAGTTTTCACCTGAATCTTCTCGCTTCCCCTTATTCCTCCTTCCTCATTCTTTCGCTGTTTCTAATTCCTTGTTCTTCCATCCTTTTATAATGAAGTTGTTTCCTGAGAAAGAAACAAAAAGTCATTATTATTTCCTTCAATTTTCTATGGAATATTAATGAGAGACTCTTGATTCCCGCCTCGATCACATTTTTAACTAAGACTTTTCGTTTTCAATGGGAAGTTGGATCATTTTTTTCTTCAAGGTCTTTATTCTCCTCTAATTATGCTGCCTTCTTGAAACCCAAAATATTCCTGGCATTTTAGTTATAGACTAAGATGTAAATTTCTGTTTGATTTATTAATTCATTATTTTCTTAAATCTGACAAATTCGTGACTTAGGCTCGATGTGCGCTAATCGAGACTGGTTAATCGGTTCAATAAGGGATATTTTCCTTAAAGACAAGATACTGTTATTGGACTTTAAATCCGCACATCAAGTTGATGTCATGACTTCGTATTTTCATGTTATGACCGAACTAAGTCACAACAGTGGAATGTTCTCCTGGTCTTAGATTTCGAGGATGACTAAATTTTTTGTCCTTTGACCTTCTTTCCATTTATTATTCTTCACACTTACATTGAGTTATCGATTCTCTCTGACCGCAATGTTAAAGTGTCTCAAAACAACAAACAATCCAAATACAAGAATATCACAAATGCTCAATGTTATTCAAAAATATTCATAATTCATCTTTATTTTTATCTGTAGAAATGACAAATTTCTCATAGCCGGGCTACATACATTCCACATAAGATAAAAAAAAATAAATTCCCCAAACTTGCAATCTTGTTACTTTAAAATATAAGATCCTAATCAATTAATTCAACTCAAATGCAAGTAAAATAAAAAGATATAAAAGAGTGAGAAACTCCCTTTTGTTTCCAGTCATGTACTCTTCACTTCCTCAAACCCGATTTGGGAGGTCTTCCTTCGTGCAATCTCATTCTTCACACCGCCCTGCTTTTAGCCTTTAGTCGACTTCCCTTTATTCATCCAATGTATCAATGCATCCACAGCTCTATGGTCATAATTGGCCCATCACATTCTCATTCCGCTCTCTTCAAATTTCTCACATTTCTCTTTGAAAATTTAGATGAGCTAATGTTGTATTCACAGATCTTTCCTATCAAGATATACATGTACCTCACTTTCCCCATGTTCGAATTAGTAATTCTCTCTCGTTGTTCACGAAGCGCGGTAAAGAATTTGTTGAAATAAGCTCTCACGCCTCCTCCCATGTGCTAACAGACCATATGGTAGTGAGTTAAACTACGTCGCAGCCCATATCCAAAGAATGCACCAACCCAAACACACAATCCTGCAACGTTGTCAACCATCTTAACAAAGATTAGCCTTCCCGAGAATCTTCCCGTGTGCTTATTTGATTTTCAAGTGACGGCCATGAACCGCTGCCGACCTCATTTGTGAATTAGTGTCATGTTCAGCTCAAAAATCATTAGCATTGATTGATGGTCAGCTCACATAACATTTATCATGGATGAATGAATTCCATAAATTCCATATGGTCATGCTCCTCGAGGTCTTTGGCCGCACATTCCTATCGGGGGCTACACCATCTAATCCTCTATCCTATTATGGTCGTATGAGCCGGCCTTCCCGAAATCAAGCAAACTCGCATCATTTAGGATTAGCCTAATCAACAAAAATTTTCAATATGGGTTGTGCCAAAGATCATACAAAAGAGCCACGCTTGAAATGCTATTTTTATTCTTTTCTGTAAAAATTGGTTCAAATAGTATATCCTTCTTCATCCTAATATCGATTTGTTAAATTCTTTTTCTATCCCCAATCTCGCATTTATTAAAACTTGCTTCTACAAATCAAAGCACACACACAAACTACAACATCGGCTATCCAAGGATTATTAATTAATCCCTAAGTAACCTTGCCATAAACTTGTTGAAAATTATAATATGTAAAACAAAATCTCTAATGAGTCATTTTCAAAGCTCTATGATTTGCTATTCCGCAAGTGCACAAAGTCAACTAGTAATAAATGGATGAGTCCGTATATCGATCCTAATAAGAGATCTCAGAATTCTAAATCAATTCTACCTTACTTACTCAAGTCTATTACTATTCGGGACCATAAATGATAAGGAATCCAAAGATTACAGCCGAGAAAATTAAATGAACATATGAAATAACTGTACATGGAAAATAAACTTGAATATAAAGAATAAAAATTAAGTGGATAGTTAGGGAAATGATCATCAATTGAATAGTAATCGTTTAGAGAACACATTAAAGATCAATGCTTATCAGTGAAGAATCAATTCCACGTAAACTTGTAAATCTCTTTTTCTCTCGTGAATTTTCAGCGAACTGGTCTCATGGCTAAAGTAGTTCGCCTGGATCTCTCCAAAACTTCACCTCATTACCTAATTTTGACCTGATTCTCTGAATACGTGGAATTAGATAACTACTTTTTAACAAGGACATCCTAACCCCGCATTTTTCTCTTTGCAATACTTCATACCCATTTTCGTGGACTCAGAAACCTTAGCTCCCAAGTTACCTGGGCCACAAGGATATACAATTTCCGTAGTTGCCTTCTCGAAATTAGGAATAGATCACCCCTTTCCTTGATTTCTCTCTCTCTCTCTCTCTCGCCCTCTCATTAGATCTCATCACACTGAATGGCATCACTATCCGACCGAGGTGAACTCTTCGCTTGTTTAAATGGATAACCTCGCTCGACCTTGGCCTTGATCAGTCTTGATTTCAAAGCGAAGAGGATTTATCAAGAAAACTCACAAAGCACAACGGATCAAAAAATAGCAATTAATACACCTTTAAAGAGATGTTCATAGCTCGAGAATGTCTTCTCTGTGTCACTCGAGGAGGACCTCCTTGAAGTGAACAGAAACAAATCTTAGGCGGGGTATAAAGCCCCCGATGTCGGATCGGAAACTAAACCCAAGCGCAAATAAATTCTGCCAGAATTTGGAGTTCTTTGATAACAACCGGAAAGATAAGTTCTAACAATAGCATTCATATAATGGGCGGGTTCCTTGGTGCAGATTACACGACTGCGATTATTCCTGCGATCATAGAATACATGCATTTGGCTTCAGGTAAGCGAATTCGGAAAAATTTATGCGAACTTCAACTTTCCAGGCAGTAATTTGAAAGCAAAAAAAATTAAGTCTGTGTCGGCTTCTTCGCGAAGCGATTACACATCCGATTCGAAAATGAAGCAAAAATAAATGGTATGAAAACTAATCTACTCAAAAAAAGCGTGGAAACATAAAATAAAGAAAGAAAACAAAGAAAAGAAAAAAAAATGAGCCAGCGACTATCGGACCCTCTGGAATGCGTGGCCGCGAGCTACTTTCTTGGCTGAATGGCGTATTTATAAGGTTTTCCTAAATTGGGCCCTAATCCCGATGTAACTTTCTTGTGGGCTGCCAAGTATCGGGCCCGATTCTTTGTTCACGTCGCGACCCGGTTTCCTTGCCGTGACGCATCGCCAGTCGCGACCTCGATCACGCGTCAGCGACCCGGTATTTTCTCAGCGCGGTTGTCTGTTCTTGATGTAACGACATCATCGTGCATCGCGACCTCGGCTTAAGGCCTTTGGAGTCTTGATGTCTTCGGATATCGACGCCGATCATGTCGCGACATCATCGCTATCGAATTTGTAAATGGCGGTGGCGCTCATGTTGGCCGACGTAATGTCTTGTCGCGACATCCCTTTATGGCTCTGCATCTTTGATCTGGTCGTTCTTGATGTCGCGACTTCGATCTCACGTCGCGACATCAACTATAACTAAGTCTTCACCCGATGGTTTGATGTCGTGACTTGGCCTCGGTCGTGACATCGACTTAGATCCTTTGGGGCTCCCTCTCGTTGTTTAGATTATCGCGACTTGGTCTTGTCGCGACATCGACGAATCATTTGCGGTTTTCAACTTGTCTTGGTGTCGCGACTTGTTTGTTGTAGTGACCTCACTTCATGAGCTTTACCTTTCAAGCGGCGGGCAAGACATCGCGACATCAATTTAGTTCTGCGGGGCTTTGTGGTTGTTCTTGATGTATGACATCAGCTCATTTCTTTAGTCTTTCATGTGCGGTTTTCATGTCGCGACTTCTATAGCTTGTTATCCACTGTCGCGACCTCGGCTTGTTGTGTAACTTAGCGCATCAATAGCTTAGCCATTTCTTTTCCTTTACGCTCTGCAATTGGCTGCACCTTTATCCGCTTATTTGTACATTTTTTACATTGCTTTTTTCTTCTTTCTTGCTTCCTCCACATATATGACAAATTGGTGAGTTTCTTCATAATTACGTATATTAAATATTTCATTTTAAGCGAAAAATAAACGAGAAAAATGGACTAAAGAATGACTTTTAAGCTCATCAAACTCCCCAAACTTAAATTTTGCTTGTCCTCGAGCAAAGAAAGAAAATTTGTTTATGCTCAAACAAAGATTCTCTTTTGTTTAGAAGTATTATTCAATTTAAACTTAAAGGACTGTTTGAATGCGGATTAAAAATATCACTAATATTTCAAGTCAGGTTGAATGTTGAGAATAGAGTATGGTATACTTATTACAAAATCACACGATAAACTAATGTAGGTAAACGGTTCATTATTCAGTCTTTTCTTGTGTATTATTGTGCGGTCGACATTATTTTCAATTTGTATTAGATTTGAGTCGATCTCTGGAGGTTTTCTCAAATTTGTTTATTAAAGTCCCATATCTCTTTGGTTTTCATATTGATCGCCACTAATGTAGATGATTCAACCTTGTCCAGGTCTTGGGCATGTGTTAAGCTTAGGTAAAGGGTAGGATGAATGGAATGTTGGGTGAGATAACCAAAAATTCTTTTTCTTTTCTCCTCCTTCTACACCTCTGCATTCCCCCAAACTTTACAAACTATGTTTGGGATACTATGAATTTCTTCTTTTCAAGGCTGTATGCTCCCGATTCTCTTAATAATTCTAACTTGGGAAATTTTCTCTCTAATCACCCTTCGGGAATTGTGCTGTTTTGTCTTTTTAGGCTTTCTAACACTCTTATGAACTTTGGGTTAGTAGCTCCATACTGGAATGATATTAGGGTGCTAGGTGTTGAAACACCTAGAACTTCATTGTTAAAGGAGAGTTAGGCCCGCAAGGGGCCAACATTCACTAACTTTCTTTCCTTTTGTATTTTCTTTGTCTTAGATCTTTCTTCTTTCACCTCCTCTTTGCATCTCTGACACCTGTTAACTCCCCAATTTATCTCTTTCCTCTCCTTTTTGGAGTTCTTGAGTTATATCACTTTAAGGTTCTTTCTTGGAAGATTAGTGATAAAGGATGGCTTAGGCTTCTGCTTAGTTATTCGAAAACATAGAATATCTTGGCTCAAATTAGGACTAAATTATTGTGCCAGCATATACATAATGGTGGCGGGAAAAGCTGGCTTGTTCGAGAATGGCTGTATCATTTCTTGTCGGTTGTTTTTCAACTAGGATTTAAGCCTTAATCAATATTCAAACAAGTTCTAGGACTATAGTTATAATTCTGAATTCGAAAATTTTCTAATTCAGACAAAGTTTCAAAGGAGTCTTTGTTGGCCAAAGGAGTGTATTATTTCCTTCAAGACTTGTGCTTATTATTGTATAAATACATTAGCTTTCCAAAGTTTTGTTATATCGGTAACGGTTTCTTCATTTTCAACCCCAGTGAACTGAACAACAAGCGCATATTCTACATTCCGGTTTCACTATTCATGCTCTCTATTCATTCGGATAAAGCGAGCAAATCGAGAAATGTTATTTTGATGTTAAGCGAAAATAAACCATTATAAAAACTAAATCACATACATCATGATCAACAAAATTGAAATCCAGCGAAACTTTATTCAAATATCCATGATTTGATATTACAACTATTGATTTACAAGGTTACGTATAACTAGACTCGAGAAAACTTTCTATTTCTATCCACAAAAACCTATATAACTGCCGATGTTTATGGTTCCCAGCTTCCAAAAATTTGGCTCACGGACCCGAGCTCCTAATAGAAGCGGTCGGCCAGTTAACAAGGTCGTGCAACAAATTAATTTTGCCTCTCTGCAGCTCTCCGGGGATGAAACCACGTTTTGCAGTTAACCAATTAGGCGGTTTGTTTTCGACTCCGCTCATTCCATGGTGTTTCACCCCTCGAATCTTCCACTTGCTCTCATTCTCCCTTCCTTCATTCTTTTCACCTTGTTTAATTCTTGTTCTTCCGTCCTTTTTTATAATGAGTTGTTTCTCTTGGGAAGAACAAAGTCATTTATTATTTCCTTCAATTTTCTATGGGAATATTAAATGAGACTCCTTGATTCCTGCCCCTGATCACAATTTTAACTAAGACTTTTGGCTTTTCAATGGGAAGTTGGATCGTTTTTCTTCATGGTCTTTATTCTGCTCTAATTATGCCTCTTAGCTTGAAAAATATTCTGATTTAGTTAGATCAAGATGCAATTTACGTTTACATGATATGACCATTTATTCTTTCTAAATTGACAAGAATTTATGGGTGACTTGCCTTAGTTCGATCACGATTCGCTGAGACTTACTGAGTTCAATGCCGAGACATTTTCCCTTAAAGGCAGTATACTCGTTATTGGACTTTAAATCGGACATTAATTCTTGGATGTCATGACCAGTTTTCATGTTATGACTGAAATTCGAAGTCACAACAGGGAATGTTCTCCTATTCCTAGATTTCGAGGATGACTAAATTTTTGTCCTTTTGACCTTCTTTTCCATTTATTATTCTTCACACTCCCACATTATTGGTTGATTCTCTCGGACCAATGTTATGTCTCAAAACAACAAACAATCCAAATAGCAGCAATATCACAGTTGTTCAATGTTATTCAAAATAACTACAACTTAATTTATTTTTATCTTGTAAGATAGACTGATTCCTCATAATCCAATGAGTTAAGCATTCACACAAGATAAAAATAAATTCCCCAAACTACGATCTTGTTACTTTAAAATATAGATCTAATCAATTCAATTCAACTCAAATGCAAGTAAAATAAAAGATAGGGAAAGAGTGAGAAACTCCCTTTTTGTTTCAGTCATGTAATTTCAAGCTTTCATAAATGCGATTTTAGGGTTCTTAACTAATGCGATCTTCATTCTTTCCACAATTACCTTAGTTTTTAGCCTTTAGTTGGACTTCCCTTTATTCATCCGATGTATGATGCATCGGCTTGGCCTCATGGCGCAATTTATCCATCCACATTCATTACACTCTCTTGGCCTTGCCAGCTTCTCTTTGAAAATTTAGATGAGCTAATGTTGTATTCAGCAAGATCTTTCCTATCAGCATACATGTTCTCACTTTCCCCATGTTTGGAATTAGTAATTTCCCTTCGTTGTTCAGAATGAAGGGGTGGGGTAAAGAATTTGTTGAAATAAGCTCTCATCAGCTCCTCCCATGTGCTAACAGATTCATATGGTAGTGAGTTAAACCATGTTGCAGCCATATCTCGTAAAGAGAATGGGAACAAGCTATAATTGAATAACCACGGCTCCACACCATCCATCTTAACGATATTAGCTACGAGAATCTTCCCGGAGTGCTTATTTGGATTTCGAGTGGGATGGCGATGGCCCCGTCTTCTTTGGACCATTGTAATTAGTCTTTGATTCGAGCTTCCAAAATCATTAGCATTGATTGATGGCTGTTCCATTGCTAAATATTTATTTGTGGATGAATGAATTCCATAAATTCATAGTGTCATGCTCTATTGAGGTCTTCTTTTATTTCACAGTTGGCTACACCATCCCAATCCTCTATACGTCATGTTTGTATGTTTGTCTTCACGAGAAATCAAAATGGCTTCAGTCAATAGGATTAGCACAATCAAAATTTTTCAATATGGGTTGTTAGATCGGTGGCTAAAGTCCTTTGCGAAATGCTATTTTTATTCTTTTCTTTTAAAAATGTCAGAATTAGTATATCCTTAACCATACGAATATTGGTTGTTAAATTCTTTCGATCCCCGGCAGCGGCGCCATAAAACTTGTTGACAAATCAAAGCACACACACAAAATTTACAACACTGCTATCCAAGGACTATTAATTAATCCCCGAGCAACCTTGCCATAAAACTTGTTGAAATTATAATATGTAAAACAAAATCTCTTAGAATGAGTCATTTTCAAAGCTCGGTTTTTGATTTGCTGTGCAGAATGCCGCAGATCAGCCTTAGTAATAAAATGGATTTAAGTCCAGATATCGATCCCCACGAGATCTCAAAATTTTAAATCAACTACCACTTACTACTCAAAGCTCCATACTATTTGGACCATAAAATGATAGTGGAATCCGGCATTAGGTCTTTGAGAAAATTAAATGAACATAGGAAATAAGCGGTATGAAAAATAAACTTGAATATAAAGAATAAAAAAATTAGAAACGATAGTTAGAAAATGATCATCAATTGAATAGTAATCGTTTAGAGAACACATTAAGATCAATGCTATTGAAGAATGAGATTCCTGCTTGTAAACTTGTAGAATTTTTACGTAATTTCGATTTTCGAATAATCGAGAGCTAAAGTAGTTAATTTGGATCTCTCGAACTTCACCTTTCATTACCTAATTTTGACTGATTCTCTCGAATACGAGGAATTAGATAACTACTTTTTAACAAGGACATCCTAACCACAGGTATTTTCTTTGCGATACTTCATACCCATTTGTGAATTTGTAAACCTTAAGCTCCCAAGTTTATCGGTCAAGCAAGGATATACAATTTCGGGTTGCTCTTCACCGAAATTAGAATAGATCACCCTTTCCTTGATTAGATCTCGGCTAACACCGAGGTCGCATCACTATCGAATTGAGGTGAACTCTTCGTTTGTTTAAATGGATAACACGTTCGACTCGGTCTTGATTTCAAGCGAGAAGGATTTATCAAGAAAACTCTAAAGCACAACGGATCAAAAATAGCGGTTAATACACCTTTAAAGAGATGTTCATAGCTCCCGAGTCTTCTCTGTGTCCTCAGGAGGACCTCCTTGAAGTCGGAACAATGAAACAAATCTTAGGCAATTTATAAGCGATATTCGGTCGAAAACTTCTTAAGCGTAAATAAATTCATAAAAGGCGAAATTTGATTTGGAAATAACAATAGGAAAGATAAGTTCTAACAATAGCATTCATATAATGGAAGTTGGGTTCCTTGATTCTTGAATTACACGCAGCTGCGGTATTCCACCAGTCATAGAATACATGCATTTGGTAGATAATAAATTCGGAAAGAATTTATGCGAACTTCAACTTTCGGGCGATAATTGAAAGCGAAAATTAAATTACGTATTGGCTTTAACCGTAGCTTGATTACATCGATTCACGGAAAATGAAGCAAAAATAAATGGTATGGCTTATTCTGCAAGCGGAAACATAAAATAAAGAAGAAAGCGAAAGAAAGAAAAATGAGCGCGCGGCTATCCGGACCTCGTCACGGCGCGAAACTACTTTCTTGTTTGGATAGATTTGTGTATTTATAAGGGTTCTAAATTGGGCTAATCGATCTTTCTTTGTGGGCGCTAGAGTATCCGGGCCCGATTCGCATTCCGCATTCGCGACTTGGTTCCTTGTCATTGACATCATCGAGTCGCGACTCGATCCGCAATCAGCGACTTAGTCGTACCTTTATATAGCCTTGATTTAGTCATTCTTGATGTCAGCGACATCATCATATCTTCTTGTCGACCTACGGCAAGGCGCTGCGAACCCAGTGATGTCTTGGATGTCATGACTTCGATCATGTCGCGACATCATCTTATGGGCCCGTAGGCTTCAGGCGGTCGCTCATGTTGTGCGACATCAATGCTGTCGACATCCCTTTATGGCTCTGCATCTTTGATGCGGTGGATTTCTGATGTCGGCGACTTCAATGCCGTGTCGCGACATCGGCTTATGGCTGCGATCTTCCCTTGATGGTTTTTGATGTCGTGACTTGACCTCCGGTCGGCAGATCCTTTGAGACTCCTCGTTGTTTCAGGTGTATCGCGACTTGGTCTGTGTGACATCGGCAGGTCATTTTGCGGTTTCAACTTGTCTTGTTTGTCGCGACCGGTATTGTCGTGACCTCACTTCATGAAGCTTTTCCTTTCAACTGAGCAGGTCTGGTGTCGCGACATCAATTTAGTTCTCTGGGGCTTTCAACTGGTTGTTCTTGATGTCGCGACATCAGCTCATTTCTTTTCAGTCTTTCTCATGTGCAGTTTCATGTCGCGACTTCTATAGCTTGTTATCCTGTGTGACCTCAAGCGGGGTGTGTAACCCCAGCGCATCGATGACTTAGCCATTTCTTTTCCTTTACGCTCACGCGATTGGGTTTGCACCTTTATCCGCTTATTTACGCATTTTTACATTTGCTTTTCTTCTTTCTTGCTTCCTCCTGCTAATGACAAACCGTGGGTTCTTATAAATACGTATATTAAATATTTCATTTAAGCGAAAAATAAACGGAAAAATGGACTAAAAAGAGATGACTTTTAAGCTCATCGATGGTCATAATTGGGAGTAATCCGTGGCCAGAGAAGATCGGCAGCATTCGACCACTTGGGCGCCAGGAACTCGTGAGCTTGTTTGCGCGTTAATTGGGTTTAGCCTTCGAGTCATAAGGTGTTTCATTTTCTTTGGTTGTCTGAGTTTCGGTGTCACTTTAATCTTAGTCCAGGGATGAGTGGTGAAGCGGAAGTTGGCTAAATGTGCCAGGTGGATGTATTAGGGCTTATTAGATCGGATATTCAGGAACATACGAGTAAGAAATCTTCTTGACCCTCTGCTGAGACCATCCTCGATCCTCACATCATGAAGCTTCTCGAGAAGAGCTTGAGCTGAGGATGAGTTATTGGCGAAGAAGAAAAGGTGCCAAGCGCGAGGTCAGTACTGAAGCGACCATGCAACATGAGAAGTGGGTCCCGAATGTGGGGCATCCTCCCATATATCATCTGTCCGGGCAAAGGGTTGTTAAAGGCGATTTTGAAGTGAGGGTCACACGCTACCGTTATATTTGTTGAGGTGCAGTGGTGGCGAATCCTCGACCCTCTCTCCCGGAATCTTTGTATTGTAAGAGAATCCTCGGGGAGGGCCCAAGCCAGAGGCTCCTCTGGATATCCACACTGTCTGTTTGGAGCCATCGGCATGGCGCCAAGGCTTCCTTCCGAGTGCACGAGGGAGAGGGGAGGAAGCATTTCGGACATGAGAGGGATGAAGACTCGTTGTTTGAGAATGCAAAGCTGGCTGCTGGGGCCTTGTCGTCCATCCTACGGGATTCTAACCTTAAGAGGGCAGATTCTATGTCCGTTGAGGAAGCTCTAGCCTCGTCGCTTTAGCGACCGGCTATGGTCTGTCCTGACGTCCTTACTCGTCCATCCCTTCATTGATTGTGATTGGTACTTACCTTTGTCTTGTTTCTGTAGGTGGCTACCTCATTGAAAGCGACGAAGGGCTTGTTTCTCGAAGTGCATTACGTATGTAGAGGCGTATAAATGAGATAGCCTCACGACCTCGGAGAAGGCGGCTGCGGGTGGTGCGGCGCGTAAGGGATGTCATGAGTATAAATCGACTTAAGGCATACCTCGGCTGCGAGAAATGTCGCGAGCTGAAGCGGAATAGAAGGCTCTGTGCGAGCTAAGTTTCTTTGCCTTATGAGATGCGGGATGGTCGAGATGGCTGCGGTGCCCGGGGAGGGGCCCAAAAGGTGGCGGGGGTGGAGTTGGGTAGTCGAGTTGGCGTGGGCGGACAGGAAGAGCTACGGGTGGCGGGGGTGGCTGGCGTCTCAAATCCACGACCATAAGCACAGTGCCTTAGAGGTTCTTGAGGGTGAGGAAACCTTTGTGGAGTGCTGAGCGAAAAATGCCACGGGCTTCGTGATGAACCTCGAAGCGTGGTCGTGATTAGTCGGGCTGGGGGTGATTGCCTAGTTGAGGGACGTGAGGCATGTACCCTATGGGCCTTTGGTTGGCTCGCTTTAGTCTGAGGCTTACAGGTCTTCCCGGGGTTAAGCTTCCAATTTTCAGTTCATTAGGTCTGAATCGGCGGAAGGATGGCCTTAGGGTGTCTTCGACTTCCCCTACTCGCTCTTTCTTCTTGGCAATTCAAAGTGTTGCCAAACTTGACTTATGATACTTAGGCGTTTTCGCCATCTTTTGTTAAAGTCTTTGGCCCTTATGCCCAGCGATTTTCACCTTTGTTGAAATATTTGTCGTGTGTTCACACTTTTTGAATCTTTTGCCTTTCTCATTCCCTTTAAGTTCCCTTTATGTTCCCTTTGTAAACCTGATGGCCCGAATTCTGATTCTTCACGCAGAAGTGGGGCTACGGTCCTTTGATGGCCGAGTTATCGAGGCTCTCGGGAAAGCCCAGGCCTCATGGCTCTTTGACCAAACTACCGGCTCCTTTGGATCCTAAACTCTTATTGCTTTTTTAACATCATCAGAAGCTCCTGGGCTTTATTGAGTTAAGGCCATGCGGTGCTAAGATTGCTAGGCTCTTGAAGAAAGCGGGTTTCGCCGCTCTTTAGGCCCATGCTACATGGCTCTTGTTTGACTACTCATTTATTAACAAAGCCCCCGAGCTCTTGGGCTCTTATTGGGCGAGCTCTGTTGCTCTTTTGAAGCGGTGCATGGCTCCTTAACACTCCCAGGCCTCTTTGGGCTCTTATTGAATTGAGTTGTTGGGCTCTTAACAAACTAAGCTACTGGGCTCTTATTGAACTAAGTTATGCGACTCTTTTGAACTGAGCTGTATGGCTCCTTAGCATCTGAGCTCTTGGGTCTTATCGTCTTCCTTCCCTTAGGAAAGTGCGTGATTTTAATGCAATCTATGACCAGACGGTGCGGCTTCCCAAGGTGTCCATGGTCCTTTATAAATAACCGCTTTCCTCCGAGGGTGTAAGTTATACGCCACTCCTGTTTTCCTTGACCAGCGTCGGAGTTCGGATATGATGAAGCTTCAGGATTTGATTGCCCGCTGCGCGAAGTACGGTGTTTAGTGGTGTAGGTCGTGGGCAGTTTCCTTCTTGCCATTTGTTGTTGTTGTTGTGTTGTTCCCTAGTCCTTCCATTTGATCGATTTGGGTCAGGGGACACGCTTAGAGGGGGTGGCTTGCTTTGAATGCTTCAAGGCTCGTTCCTTATGCTATGCCTCTCCTCCCCTCTTTTCTCCTTCTCCTTTTTTTCTTTTTTTATTTCTTCCATTTTCTCTGTCTCAGTAACATAAGGAGTTTTCTCAACTGTATGTTCTTGTTTTTTTCATTTTTCCTTTTCTCTTTCTTGTGGTTTTTGCCTTGAGTGGGCGTTTGCCTATTGTAATTTTCTGAGATGTAGAGAACGACTTTGCTTATTGTAATTTTCTAAGATGTAGAAAACGGCTTTGCTGATTGTAATTTTTTGGGATAACTGTAATAAAAGTAAAATCTTTTGGAAACGCGTGTACTTGTTTGATGTTTCATGTGACCTTCCGAGGGCCTACTGAGCCCCCTAGTTCTTTTTTATGATTTAGAAGAGTATGCATGCCGAAAATAAACACAAGATGCTGTTATTTGAACAAAAGTAGAACTGCTACGCTTTCTTAATGGATATAATATGAGGTTTATAGGTAAAACTGCTTAAGGTGCTCAGCATTCCAAGAGTGGTGTAAGGTCTTTCCCTCTTTGTTTAGGCTCATAGTTGCCGGGAGTCGGATTATCCGTGATATGATATAGGGCCCCTCCTAGTTAGGTCTCAGTTTTCCGTGAGTAGGGTCTTTCCTTGCTGGCAGGAGTTTCTTGAGCACTAAGTCTCCAGGCTTAAAACTATTGGGCCAAACTTTCGATCATAGTACCTTGTTGTTTTTCGTTGGTAGCCCTCGGCGTGTTTTAGAGCCTGCTCTCGCTTCTCCTCCAGGAGATCAAGGTTTAAGCAGAGAGACTCCTCATTGCGCTCGGCATTTCTGAACTACGACCCTAGGTGACAGGCACAGCTTAGATGAGTACTACCTCGTGCCGTATAAGGCGAACGAAGTCTCTTGAGTTGCAGTCTTGTGTGTAGTTTTGTACGCCCATAGTACCTCGGGGAGGTAGTCGACCCATTTTCCCTTTAGGTTTTCCAATTTAGTCTTCAATGCTACCTTGAGAGTCCTTATGGTGACTTGACGTCGGTTGGATTGCGGATGGTACAGGGACGAATAGTAATTCTTGATTCCGAGCTCAACACATAAGTTCTTGAATTTCAGGTTGTCGAACTGCTTTTCATTATCCGATACCAATACTTTTGGGATCCCAAACCTCTAATTATGGGCTGTGAGCAAAGTTCAGCATTACGCTTTTGCTCCGATGATTGTTGCTAATGGCTACGCCTCTGCCCTTGGTGAAGTAGTCCACTCTACAATGGTGAACTTGGCCTTCCCGAGCAAGGGCGGGTATGTCTAATCACTTCTTGATGAAAAGGCTAGGGGCTTATGGTCGGTCGGCGACTCGGATGGGAGGTGGGAGATCTTGGCATGCTCTTGGCCAGGACTTTACATTTTTCTAACCGGGATTCAGTAGCTCTTTTGAGCATCATTAGACGATAATACCCTTGCCTCGGGGCTTTGCCAAATTCAGAGCTCGATATGGTTCCATAGGCGTAGCCGTGCACCTCTAAGTACGTAGTCGGCATCTTTCTTTCCTATGCATTTGAGGAGGGGCGTAGAAAAACCACGTTTATAAAGGGTTCCCCGTAAAAGAGCGAATCTAGCTGACCTTGCTCTTAGTTTAGATGCCTTATTCGGATCGCTTAGTAATGTCCCGTTTAACAAATAGTCCTAGATGGGGTCCATCCAGCTCGGCACGATCATTATTGGAAGGACCTCCTTCATTGTTGTATCCCGATGAAGGTTTATAAGATGCAATGGAGTATCATTATGTCCCAGTCTTCTTGCGTCTGTTTGCTAAGCAGCGAGGAGTGTTTGCTCGTGAATTCTCACGTTCTTGGGACATTAATAGTGTGAACCGTCTGAACTTTTAGAGCAACAGCGTACCTTGTTTAGATAGAGGATCATCTTTTCTCCTTTCGCTTCGTAGGAATCTTCTATCTGCTTCATCACCCGGTAGAGATCGCCACGTACCTACAGTTGATCGGCCTCCGTGGGTGGCTGAGGTTAAGTCCAGCGGCCGACAAGTATTTGGCCGTTGGAGGCTTGGAACCCGAATCTGAGTGCATATTCCATGTCGATTCCATTCGGGGAGGTCATAATCAACCCTGCACCGCTTCCTTGAGCATTGACAGCTCCATCTACGGACAACCTCCAGATGGGGAGGTCGGACGTGAGTTGGGTGGTTTTGGTAGGTTCTGTCGAGGTGAATTTCATGATGAAATCTGCCAACACTTGCCCTTTGATCGTTGTTCTTAGCTTGTACCTAATATCGAACTCACCTAGCTCTATGGCCCATTTCATCATTCTTCGAGGTTTTACGGTTTATACGTGTTGCTTCATTAGGTGTTAATCGGAATCTTGATGGTGTGAGCTTGGAAGTATGGTCGAAGTCTTCTGGCTATGGTCACCAATGATAGAGCTAGCTTCTCCATCTTTGGATATCTTTCCTTTGCTCTTCTCAGAGCTCAGCTGCAGTAATAGACCGACTGCTATGCTCTATCCTGCTCTTTGACCAGGGCGGCACTAGTCGAGAAGTAAGAGACAACTAGGTAGAGCGTAAGGAGTTCCCCCTTGGAGGGGCTTACTAGTATAGAGGGGGAGCATAGGTAGGTTTTTAGCGCTGAGAACACCTCTTTGCAGTGGGCATCCCAATGGAAGGCCTTTTTCATAACTTGAAAGAAGCGCTGACACTTGTCGGATGCGGACACAAGCGACTCAACGCCTTTATTGCCGTTGGCGAGATCTCTTTAATGTTTGAGGGCGGTTGCATGTCGAGAACGACTTTTATCTTGTCCGGATTTGCCTATATTCTATGGCCATTGACTACTTGACAGACTTTTCCTAGGCTCAAAAACACACTTGGCTGGGTTTAACTTCATCTTGTAATCCTTCAAGACTTGGAACACTTCGGCTAGGTGGTTGACGTGGAGCTTTGCCTTGACTGACTTTACTAGCATGTCATCTATGTATACCTCCATGGATGTGCCTATCTGTTTCTGGAACATCTTGTTTACTAACCTCTGATAGGTGGCTCCCACATTCTTCAACCCAACAGGCATCACCTAATAGCAATATGTTCCACAATACGATCCACGAAGGAGGTCTTTGCCACGGTCGTAGGGTCCGTCGATACGATTGTAGCGAGAAAGCGTCCATGAATATGAGGAGCTCGTGGCCAGCAGTGGCGTCCACTATGAGGTAGATTCGGGGTAGGGGAAAGCTGTCTTTCGGGCAGGCTCGGTTGACATCAGTAAAGTCAATGCAAAGTCGCCACTTGCCATTTTCCTTTTTGACAAGGACTACGTTGGCCAACTAGTCTAGGTAGTCTACTTCTCGTATAGCTCAGGCTTGGAGGAGTTTGTTGACCTCTTCGTCGATCGCCTTCTGCCTCTCTGGGGCAAAGCTTCTTCTTTTCAGTTTGACGGGTTTGAAGGAGGGAATGATGTTAAGCTTGTGGGTGATAATTGTCGGGTCAATTCCTTCCATGTCCTTTTGCTTCCAAGTGAATACTTCCATGTTTTGCTTTAAGAAGTGGATGAGGAGGTCTTTGTCGCCTTTGGCCAACTTGGATCCGTTGTAGGCTAGGTGTTACTGTTTGGTCATTCAAGTTGTACCCGGTTCCGGCGCTCTTCGAAGGGGCGTTGGTCCGGTGTCAGTTCATCTCTGCCCGCCGAGCTGCGATCCATGTGGATGCTATCGGTAGCTTTACGTTTCATTGACATCAAATAGCACTCCTGAGTACCGTGGTCTCCTTGAGCCATTCTACTCCGTTCTCAGAGTAGGGAGTTGATATATATGATAGGCGGAAGGGATGGCCCTTACTACATTAAGAGAAGGCCTGCCCAATATCATGTTGTACGTCGATGGGGCATCCACTATGAGGAACTTTATCATCGTTATGGCTTGGCATGGGGGGTCTCCCAAAGTGAGTACTAACTGTATTGACCCTAGGGGTAGCACTTTCTCTTCGAAGAATCACAATAAATGGGTGTTCACGGGTTCCAGCTTCTCCCTTCCGATGCCCATTTTGTTAAACGTTGATGTGAAGATGATTTCGGCCAAGCTCTCGTTGTCGATTAGGACCCTACGAACTATTTTGTTAGCCACGACGGCCCTTATTGCAAAGGGTCTCATGCAGAGTGTTGTGACCCTCCATGGAGTTCGAAATTTATGGTAGTATCTAACCCGCGAGACAGATACGGCATGTACCTCTAGTGTCTCCCCTGATATGATGTTACGTAGGTGGGCCTTCACGGCCAAAATGGATTCCACCGTGAATCCACGGAAATCACGTTGATCTCGGGGTTGTTGATCTTGATGAAATGGATTAGTAAGTGGTGGAGGAAGCGCTTGGTTAATCTTCTAGAGCACGTAACTTGGCGAATGCCACATCGGATTAGGAACTCGTTCTTTGTTGTTGAATATAGTCATCTATTTTATGCTTGCAAGTCCCTATGGAATTCTCGGTGCTACTTATTGGTGTCTCTTTTTCTTTGAATTAAATTATCATGGTAGCCACCTTAAAAACTTCGTCTTTGTTATGGGTTGAGATATTTGGTGGGGTGAATTCTTAGAGGTGGAGTGCAATGGCTATAACGCGAGCTAGGGTGGGACCAAGCGATCTGACCGTTACCTCTTCTCTTTGAGGTAGTCTATCTTCTTTGTTCTCCATTGAAGTCTATCGGTCTTGCTTTGCTGGAAGCTGACCCTTTTTCTCGTCCTTGTTTTTCTTGTGAGCCCCCAGATTGGGTTATTCCAGCACGACCACCGTCGGCCGCGGAAAACCTATGTCTCATGTCATGATACCCATACATGAGTAAAGTAGCCCATAGGCCCCCTTCATCAATACTCACCAAAAATCCTTGACTATATTACCATAGTTCAAGAGTTGATTACATCACTCTTGCCTAACATATATTAATCGAGAATTTTAATACATGTTTTACAAAATAAATACTAAAGCCACATGTTGGCTTTCTTCTCAAAGCAGCCTCTAATGAGTGTCGTCTTCCCGAACACTCCCTGTACCTGAAATAATGATCCCTCGACAGGGTGAGGCAATGCCGGAGTGAGTGATAATCTCTACATGGGTTACTCCGCTAAGTGCACATACAATGATTCAACATAAACATTCAAGCAAATACATGATTCTACTTGAATGTCTAAATGATATGGATGAGAATGTGACTCACCCTTTCCCACTTCTCGAGTCCTCACTGACTCCCTCACGCATGCCTAAGCCAAATGCGAGGAAAACATCATTTCCAAAACAAAAAGTTTTTTTGTTCAGCGTCTCTCTAGGTTTAGGTAAATATATTGGACTACCCTCAGTGATTGGATCGTTTTATCTAGTCATGGGTCGACCTCAAGATGTTTGATGGACCACTCTCAGACTAATTCTTGGAAAATCTTCCATGAATTCTTTACAGTATTTCCATTTTCCATTTCTTTCATACCATGCACTCACACCTAATTTTTCTAGGTTGCCTTGGTGCATATGAAATGCATTATCACCATTTCAAACCCACATTTAATATATCAATTATGTATATTAACAAAATTTACATACATACCTCATATTATTTAATTCACTTTCCAATAACATCAAATTGTCATGGGCACCAATGCGATCCATTTTAATTCGATGGCTCTCCACGATCTTTCATATAATTTGATCTCGTATTAACACACTTAATTCCATGCATTATATTCATTCCACACAATTCAAGTCATCCATTCAACAATATTTGCTTTGCTTACATATGGAGCATTTTTCGGTCAATCGAGCAAGCCCGGGAATTTGTTTTTTAACGTTCAGTTGAACGATGAACATCCAGTGCGAGCGACCCTCTCACTCGCATGGTTCACTTTGTGGGCCCCGAAATCCATGGCCATTTTAGGCCCAGCAACACCCAAACCATAATTTGTTGCGCAGTGCAACACATGGACCAATAACAGTCATAATCGGTCTGAATTTACTCCATGAGGTCAAAAATTCCTTGGTCGGTCGAGTTTTGGGTTGACCAACCAAATATTTAGCCTCAGCACTCAGCCAATTTAGCTCTTAAACGAAAATAACCGAGTAGGAAGACCCTACCTCTTGGAGTTTGTCAAAACTCCAAAACCAGTGCCAGCATTAGCCCTTGTAGTAATTTCTTTGCTTCTTAGCGACGCGAAGTAAGCGGTCAGAAAGGTAGGAAATCTAGAGAGAAGTTAGACTTTCTCTAAACAGTTTCTCCCTCCATGCGTTATTTAAAATGAAAGATGTTCTCTTTTTCTTTCATTTATTCCCATTTTATTCTGTATGAAACTTGTATTATTGGTTGAAGGGATTACCCATATCCATTTATCCACCCACCTTTGATTTTCCTTGATGGAATTATTATGTATGTATGTTTATAGCTCCAGTTATTTGGTTCTGCCGCCTAACCACGTGTGCGTAAATCGCTCAAAATCATGATGTCAGTACTACGCTCTTCTCAGCGTGTAAATTACGAATGTCTCGGGTCGACAGTAAGCGTGGTAGCTAAGATTTCTCAGGCGTTAGCGATGAAGTCCGTTTCATCATCCGAGATCTAGAAAATTTCCGGATTTTGATCGAAATTACCATTTTGCCCTTTTTCAGAAAATTAGGAATTTGTCGGGGTTTCACATTTCTGCTTTGTATTAGAACTGACTTCCCCGTTCGATAAGAGGGCCTCCTGTAGTTGATATACTTTTGTACTGCATTTCAAATATGCTTGCACATGTTCGAAATGGAGAACATCAGATCTTTGGACTGTATGCCCAGCCCGGCTATAAAGGCGGTAATGGTGAACTTTTCATTTGGAATGTCTACTCAATGACTCCAAGTTGAACCTCTAGACGTAGGACCTCAGGTTTTCTTATGGGCCTTGCTTCATGGTCGGCGGTGTTGGCTCCGACCCGTGCGTGCGGAGCTCAGGTGAGTGGGACCGCGAAAGTAATGGAGAGTTCTTTGAAGGATGAGATCGAGGCTGGTGGGAGCCTGTTGAACCATGCCAAGGTCGTGCCCTTGAGCGTGATGGCAAAGGCTCTGCATCTTACGGGGTCTTGGTATCCATGCAGCTCCATATGATTCTTGTAGGTGTTGGGGCGGTCTATGGGGTCTTCGTTCGGTCGAGCTTCCGATCTGGAATTCGAACTTGTTGGGGAGAGGAGTCAGAACTTCGCAGTGAAGGAGTCCGTCTACCTCTGCTAGAGGGTCCAGTGACATGGACGGCCTTATATTCTTTATGTGTAGAGGCTCTTGTTGGATGCCTCTGAAACACTGTTCCTAAGATTGTGCCCCGCTTTCAAGTTGGGGGACTGGATTGTCGCCTTCATCGTTCCTACCCTGTGCCTCCCCCATCATTGGCCATACGGTCTATAGGAGTCGTGCTCCACCCCAGTCATTCTTTTCTCATCATGTTCAGCTGTCCCAGAGGGTTTCGGTGTCGTTGTTCTCATGGAAGGGTATTACGGCCTTCATAGGCCTGTTGTGCATCTCGTGGTCATTGCCCCGTCGTTCTTGATTTGAGGCCAGGTGCTATCGTTGCTTGAGCGTGAAGGGCTCAGGGTAAATCTCACAGTTTGTCTACTATCAGCATTGATCTGTTGGTCTTGGTCTTTCGGGGTTGGCATGACTCTGCTCATGTTTAGTCGTATGGTCTTGAAAATCGGTTGTTGTAATAAGGCGGTGACCCTGGTTTTCAACACTGGCCAGTGGTGCTTTTCTATCGATATTGAGGTAGAAACTGCTTGGAATTCTTGGGGCTGAAGTGCAGTGGGCACGAGTCGATGTCTGACACAGTAACCTTCGCGAAAAAGAAATGAGGGCCGGCGGGAGGTCGCTGACATCTAAACTGCCCTCGTCAGTTTCTTTCTCACGGAAAGGAAAGAGATTAAGCGTGCGAGGCTTGCGATGTGCCTTTTTAGGTGGAATCGCTCGATATTTATGGCGGTGATCTGATGACTTTCCATGTTAGACGGTGATACGACGTCTTCCAGTTGGGTAGGGGATCTTTATATTGATATAGCTAACTAAATGTTGGATAATTAAGGAGCCGTAATTGTGGGAGATCCTTCTTCCCTTAATGGGTAGGTATTGAATCATGATGGTCGAGTGTTTTCCTTTCTTATAGCTCAACTGGTGGACGACATATTATCCCCAGTTGCCCGGTCGGCCGGATTGGTCTTAGTTTTGACCACAGGCTCGCACCTTGAGAGTGACGAGCGTTATTATGGTCAGTCTCCATGTGGGGCTCTTTGGCCCATGGGGATGCCGGCTGGTACCAGGTTCGTTCCTGGAGCTTAGCGTTGTGGGCACATGGGCATTTTAGACACTATCATAGTTAATTGAAGGTTGATTTATATATAGAAATGATGGGAGTAAATAAAATAAACATGCCTTCATATATATATATATATGTATATATATAATATATATATATAAGAATAAATTTAAAAAAAATGAATAAATGTTACCTTAGGTATTAAAAGTTTTATTTCTAGTGATTGGGTTTTAAAGAATTTAGAGTGATTGATTTAATTAATATCACATGATTGCGAATGAAATAGTAATGAATAATTATTACTTAGTGACGCTAAAAGCAGGTGTCAGATTGACTAAGATCAACATGAAATCTACATGTCTCTCTTCATGAGACCCATACCTGTGCAGAACTTGGGCCTACACATTCTACTCATAAAATGTATATTTTATACAAAAACGATTTAAGTACGGATTATTCTGGTGTATTTATTCTGATTTATCTAGCTATTGAATTCTCTTGCCCGAATTTTTACAAAAAGCGGAAAATCTGAAGATAAGACCAACTTGGCCATTTCTTAGCCTCTAAGGCCAGTCACGTCCCATCCCCCGAGTGCGTCTTCGATTTTGAAAAAGGGGTCCCACGGCCCAGGTGAGCAAGCGATAAGTTGAATTTCCTACTTGGGTTATCAACTAAGTGCAATGCAATGGCACAACAATATTCAACACATGCTAATATATCACTCATGTATATAACAAATTAAGTCGCATACAACATGTTATTCAATTTATGACCGTAACATAAGATTAGCTCACATGGGCTAAGGCCTGCAATCCAGACGATCCATCTTTGGGCCTTGACATCCAGCATGGCTTGTGTTATTCTGTGGCGATAACCTGACACCACACAAAATCAATCAGTGGTCAGTTGTTGTCCAAAGCATTCGAGGGTTTATTCCTCGATTCGAATTGTTTTGGGCAAGTCGATCATCGGACTCAGCCAAATCCTCATCATTCACATAGCCCCTTTATGTAAAACAAGTAGGAGAAAAACCCACACCTTTTAAGGTTTGTCGAACTCCCAATCTGCGGTCTTGGCCAGCGAAAGGCTCATTTGTGAGGATATTTCTCTCTTTGCTCAAAACCAGGACACCGATCCGTCGTCGGAAACTTAGAGAGAGTGGAAGCCTGCCAAAAATCTCTCTATATATCAGTGGCTCCTCCCTCTAACCACTCTCCCCAGCAGTTGGATCAAAAGGTTGGTCAATAGAATTGTCCCTCACTTGCGAGTGTCAAGCTTCTATTGAACAGCAGGATTAAGCTATCATGTCATTCTGTGAGATTTCTTTTTGATGGCGTGATACCGTATTATTACCAGTGAGCGTTGTTTCCGATGTTTGACTCTCCGTAGCTTGACCGTGGCACCTCTTGGGCCACTGCCGAAATCTTAAGTGTCGTATTTCTGTCTTTCGAAAAATGTGAAATTCCATTGTCTGATTGGTAAAAGTCAGCGTGTTGTGAGTTAAGCTAGACGATTCAACGGTGAAGTCAGTTCGTCATCAGAGATCTAGAAAAATTCGGGATTTTATTCAAAAGTACATTTATCATCGCCAGGAAATCACAGTTTTCAGGGTCTCACATTACATGAGTAAATATTTAGTCATGATTTTTGCTGATAGATTTATTAAAATATCTTTATTTTATTTCATCCACACATAAAATAGTAAAAAATCCATTTATGATAAAACAAAAATACTTGCATTAGGATTTCAATTAATAATAAATGCAAAGTTTAATTTACTAATAAACACAAAATTTCATTTATAGTTTAATAAGTAATGAGATTCATTAACTATTTAAAATACTAAAATATTATTTTTTGGAATTTTTCAAGACATTTGAGAATGATAAAAATTATATAATTTGATATTTTAATAAGAGCATTTTAAAAGCTAATGTATATCTTTTTTCCTATTAAGAGCTTTTTAGTCCTAATTAGCTATCACTAGCTTATTAGCATTCTTTATCAAGCAATCTATTACAGCTGATTGTGGGTAAACCAGTTCAACCAAGAAGGGCCTTATTTGGTGCTGCATGGATTGTTTTGTACTAAGGTAGAGCACCTTTCACGCCGAACAACCTTTAGCCTTATTTGTTTGGTTTAGTGCCCAACGGCAAAACAGAAGCATTGCAAGTAGAATCTTCCCCATTCATGTCCGGCAGCTTCTTATAGACGATATTAAAACACCAATCCACAATTTCAGGGCATAAAAATTTGAACAGGTGGAGTGCCCTATACCAGGATGGCTCAGTCACGTATCTTTCTCCCCTGCAAATGGCATCAACAATGGCCTTTGCAGCTGGGCCAACCCCCTTCATTAGAATCATCCGCCGAGCCAGCTGTCATTGGGGACAAACAACAATACCTTAAATTAGTATTGATTACTAGTGTTTTAAAAGCCGGAACGGATCGTCCGACCGTCTAACTATTGATTGAGATTTTTTCAGTCCGGTTTTTGGTTTTTGTCATATTTTACATTGAAAAAGGGAGAAAGTTTCAAATATTATATAAGTATAAGTTCCTCTCAACTTAATAGACATGGTTTAAAGTATTGAGTGTTATTTAGGCCCAAAGTGAACAATATTTACATAGTTAGATCGGATTGATAGAGTTTCGATTTGGTTCCACATTTGAAATTCCGGTTTTGATTGGTTTGATTGTTGAACTATTGATGGATGACCTTTTCGGTCTGGTTTTGATTTGGTTCAACCACTGAATCGATAACTTTTTCGATTCAATCACCAATTCAATTTCTAAAACATTATTTATTACACACTCATCCATTTCCTACATATGATAATCTAGTCGATAAGGCTTAGTGTATTAACAGCAACACATGGATTAATAAAGCAAAGACTGAAAAAGCAAAGGTTACATCTTACCTGCATAATTTCTGGGTTTACTGACATCTGTCCATTTTCGGAAATGATCTTGCCTTTCATTGTTATTTCTGATTCTATCATACCAAAAAAGCCAATAGTTATTGTCACTGAAGGAGCCAATTCAACGCTCAAAGCCTCAAAGAAGCCTAGTGAAGCTGTTTTGCTAGCCTGTAAATCCAAAGAAAATCATTAAGAAATGAAATAACTGAATTTAATGGAGACATGCAATGGAGATTTTGCAGTATTTAATTACAGTATAGAAAGTCACTGCTGGCGGATGCATCAATGCACAGGTAGAAGATGAAACAAAAATCTTGCCCTTGGTCCTCTTGAGATGTGGAATTGCAAAGAAAGTTGGATATACAGAACCCCAGAAGTTCACATCCTGTGTTAAATGAATTAATAATATCAAAACATATTTGATCAAATATTTGCACCAAAAAAAAAAAAATTCAAAACAAAACTTCCTATCGAACAATCACTATCAAAGATTGGTAGTTTGCACACAATGGTGTCCTCAAATTTCCTGATATTTGTGGCCCCCGCATTGTTAACTAGATGATCTACTGCACATAAAGAATTGAAAGCCAATATTTCAATGATTAATGGCAAATATTTGACATTTTATAGCTAACCTATATACAAGGATCAAAATATCCATATGCTTTTGTTTCTTGGAAAATTCGAGGGAAAAGAGCAAAGGAAAGTAGAAGAAAAGAAAAGTAAGTGGAACAAAAATAGAGCAACTACATATCCTTTTATTTGATACTATAAATCCAATTTATGTTTATTTTTTACTAATTAATATAAATATTAACTAATTTAAGAATATGTTAGTTTTTAATTAATTATACTTATAATTGATTTTCTTTAAAAAAATTCATTAATCAGTGAAACTTAATAAAATCATTTTCCTTCTCATTTTTTTTTTTTCTTTAATACTTTGGAATAACCACAGCCAGCAATAAGAAATGTTAGAAATATTGGTAGATTTCTACAAAAATATTAGTGGAACAAAATCTTACAAATTATGAAATATTTCAAACAAAATTATCGAAAATTTATGTCAAATTTGGAAAAAAAACTTTAAAAAATAAGAGAATAAATAAGAATATGCATGTTAAAGTTTTTGTAGGTGATAATTGAGATAAACATGGTTAACGAAATAGTTCTTATATTAAAGTTATTTCAGAAGACATGACTCTTATAATATTTATCATTTTTTTTAGGAAAAAATATCTGAAATTATTTTAATAGGTTTATATTCATTTATCTTAAAAAATTTCAAATTATTTTTATGAAAATAAATTTAATTATATTTTAATAAAAATCAATTTATACAAAAATATTTTGTTTAAGATTCAATTTCTAAAATTTCATTACATGACAATTATTTATTATTTATATCAATTTATTTAAATAATTAAAAATATAAAAAATTATATCAATAATTTATAATAACAGATTAATGTTAGTTAATAAAGTATTAGAACTTCATTATTTTTTATATATTACGAATTTGTTGATACATTTATATTTTAAAATTTTAAAATTAAATTGAAGTTAAATAAAATAAAATTAATAAATGTAAAACTAAAAGTAAAATGATAAATAAATTTAGGATAAAAATATAAAAAATATAAAAAAAAATTACTAAAAATAAAGAATAATATAAATAGAAGGCAATCGAAATTTAAAATAATAGATAAATTAAAAAATAATAAAAATATGGCTAAATACTTATTTAAAAAATGGAGTGGCGATTTCATTAAATAAAAAACAATGGTGAGTTTCTATGATCAATTGTCCAAGGATCAAAATATTCCAAACACGTGATATATTCAGAATTTCCGATTTACTCTTTAAATATTTAAATATTCCAGAAATATCGATATTTTTACAAAAATATTCTAAGTTATTAAAATTTTTCATATTTTAATTATATAGATTATGAGAAATGATTCATATCTTAGGATTAAAATCAAATGGATTATTAATTATTAAATTAATATGTTTTATTTAATATGAAGGCTAGATATTATTATGTTAAAGAGATATTATTTATTCATAAGTATTATTATAAATATTAGCGTAGATAACGAGAGATTCAAAATATTATATATTATAATTTTAAATTTTTAAATGATATTATTTTATTTCTTTTTCTTTTCAAAATTAATATTCGATTTAAAATATTATAAGTTATAATGTAAAATAAAACTAAAATAAAATATTATAAAGGGATTATAAACAAATAAATAAGAGAATATAAAAAGTTTACACCATATAATTAGTATAATCAATTACGAGAATGGAGGCCACTACCTGTGCATTTTTTGTGGATCCCTTCAAAAGTAATTTTTTCATATTTTTTGAAACAAGAGAATTTCGAAAAAATATCATATTTTTTTGAGGAGAGAGGAGTGAGAGAGCCGAAACTGGTAGAATGATAAACACAGAAAAGAGTAGCAGAGAGAAGACAGTGAATTCCACTCTACACAAATAGGGTAAATCTAGGTCAATGGGTTGTCAATGCACCAAATATGAATTATTTTTCCCAAAATACACTTTTTTAATTTGCAGCTTTGTTTAATATCTCTAGTTTTTAATTTCTTTCCCTTAGTGCCCCAGTTTTTAATTTCTTTCCCTTAGTGACCTAAAATATAATTTATCCAGTAAATTTCTGAAAATCGGATTTTTCGGGAAAAATCGGATTTTTTAGGAAAATACTGAATTTTTCCATTTTTTCAGTGAAAATCGGCGATTTTCGCCGAAATCTTTTTTCAATCGATTTTTTTCCAGCTCGATTTTTTCCACTCTCAATCGAAAACCGAAATCGCCAAAATCGGGCCAAATTTCGATTTTTTTCCTTATCGCCCTCATTTTTTCGAATTAATTCCATCTCTGCTCCATTATAACATACCTATTCAAAACTAGATTATTGAATGAATGGTTCATAACAACTATAAATCATTTAATAACTTATCTTTCTTGAATTGAAGTTCAGGATAGTGACTACATCCAAAGGAAACCATATATATCTTCATCATTTGTGAAAAAATAGGTTAATTAGAATATAAATAAACAATATGTTGAAAGCAACACTATTATTCTCAACTTGGCCCTTCATGTCTAAAGCTTAAGGACAGATTGGCACACATGTTGAAGCTCGGTATTTTAATTTATGGATGTAAAGATTAAATAATTTAAATATGGATAAAATTTTTAATAGTTTTAATTAGATCATATTTACTCTAATATTTAATAAAATTTATATATATATATATATATATATATATATATTATATATATATATATATATATATATATATATATATTATTAATATATAATTCTTCATAGTATTTTCTTTATTATATATTTTGAAGGTTATGTTTGGTTCCCAAAATACTATAAAGAAAAAGAAAAATTACAAAAAAAAATTTATTTTCTTATATTTGGATTTCATTACAAAATATGAAAGAAATCAAATAGAATCTACATATTTTGAACTTATTTAATATAGTAGCCAAAAATAATTGAAATGAAGTTGAAGAAATTTTTGAAAGTAATTAATTGACTTCGAATTTATTTTTTATTTATCTTTGTTTTTTCTTCTAATTTCATTTCATTTTATTTTTTTTTCAAATTTTTCTGGACAAAATATTATTTGGTGAAGGATTAATTACATAGATAGTGTTTCAACATTTTTTTCATTTTAGTGTCTCAATTTTATTTTTATTTAATCACATACTTCTTGACCCATCAAAGGTAATGATGTGAATGTCATGTGGATCCAAAGTCATAATAAGTTTTGATTAATAGGAAAATATTTGTTTGAACAAATATTAAATAGTGTTTGATAAAAACTAAAGTTAAGACTAAATGTAATTAATCCTTTGGTGAATCATTATAGATTCATTACAGGTTTTATTAGCAAGCCATTTTGTACGAGAAGAAAAAATTAAATTAGAAAAGCTTATTTATGGCCGAAGTGGTTGATGGCATCCTCAATGAATCGCTTGCAGTCATTGACACTCGATACATCGGCGCAAACCACAAGAACATCGGGGGAGCCGAGCCGACGAGCCGTCCCCTCCACCTTCATGAGCTGCTCCTTCCTTCGTGCAACTATCACCAGATATGCTCTTTTCTTGGCATATTCATAAGCCATGTGCTATGCGTAAATCAGTATCAACAGAACCAAAAACCAATTTAATTAAGAAAAAGAATAATAATAATGATAATAACAATAAATAAAAAGAAAGAATGATTATATATGATCAAGTGGGCATGAACTTCTCCGATTCCTGATGAAGCGCCGGTGATGAGAACAACTTTTCCGGCCATGTTCTCGGTGAAGAAGCGTCCGAAGATGGAAAACATGAGTCTGAAAATGATGAGAAGAGGTAGGATCAAAGGTGTCAAGGCAAGAACAAGAGGAGTAATGATCAAGTTCAGGCACTCGTGAGTGAGACTGTTGAGAAACATGGCTGTGGAGAGAATTAGGAGAGGAGAGGAAGATGGAAGCTTCAAGATGTTGCTGCAGGCTGAAGAATTGGTTTCTTATTAGCTAAGGGATTGTGAAAAAATAATTAATTAATTTAAAACAAAACGAAAGAGTGGGGACAGTGACCACAATTTTGATGGATAAGAGTTTCCGAAATACCAAAAAAATTAAAAACAAAACTAATGAGTGGGGCAGTGACCACAATTTTGATGGATAAGAACTAGATGTTTCCGAAAAGTAATAATAAAATTCCTTGAAAAGTATGATTTGAAAACAAACCCTAGTTTTCTTCAACTTTTAAGCTAACACATATATGACAAAAATTTCAAAAGCTGAATTTTGATAAATAAAAGTTGGATAAAATCTATTTGTAAGACAATTCCTTCAAGTATTAATTTCTTAGCTTTTCAATTTTGTAGCATATCTTTAAAAGACACTTCAAAGATAACATTTCAATAATTCTGTAAGCTTTCTTTTGGGTTAAACACTTTCAGTTTTTCGATTTTTAGAAAATGTTTATTCAAAACAATTTTAATATAAATTCAAAATTTTTAAATTACGAAAAGTTGTTTTTTCGGGGAAAGACACTTTCAGTATAACATTTCATTAATTTAGATAGTGTTTCTTCAAGAGACACTTTTAGTCTAAATTCAAAAATTTTTAAAATTATGGAGGTGTTTCTTCAAAAAACACTTTCACTTAAATTCAAAAATTTCAAAATTATGAAGATCTATGTTTAATAGACACTTTGAGCTTAAATTAAAACAATTTTAAATTAGAGAAAATTTCCTTTCAATATAGAAAGCCGTTCTTTCGTTAAACGCTTATCCAATAAGACAAAAACTATATTAGATTTCAGAATATTTCAAACATTTTCTCGTTGAGGAATATTATTTCTTTTTTACACTAAATGTCTAAAAAGCTCCCATTGAACATTATAATTTTTTTTGTCACCTATGAAATTGATTACATCACATCTGTACGCTTTTATGAAATTTTTATCACCATAAAATAAATTAAAATTTTAGAGAATATCTGGACGGATTTTCATTTGTTAAATTCTATATCTATACTGTTGAAAAAATAAATCATAAAGATAATGGATACTTACCGTATGAAGAATTTCATTTGCATCTTGTTTCTGTTTCATCGACTTATAATGACAATTACAATTATATGAATTGCCACGATTTTCACAATCTAAATTTTCCTTTTGGTAGAGATGAGAGAGTGCAGAGTTTTCGTTTTTTTCGAAGATTGTTAGATTGTACATCTTTTCTTTCTTTCTTTTTTTTATTAACCGCGCTAACTTCCATTTAACCTAATTTAATTAAAATTGAGTCGGGTCATGATCATGGTCATGATCCATTGTACACCCAACTCTAAAACTAAACATCTCCCACTCGCACAAAAATGATCCATGCTCTCTTAATATCATATAAGAGAACATCATCTCTTATGCCTTCTACCAATTCATACAAGAAAATCAGATCGCGCTGACCAAGATACTTCGAGCTCTTCATACATCCGTTAGGGAATATATAGCTTCGACAAACAAAAGATCATGAGTAGACTTAAGTATGCAAGCATCTCGTATCATTTTATCACATTCAAATCTCAAACCCATCTCAATCTTATATATCATCATATATCGTGACCACAATTATAGACACTCTATAATCGGGTATACCTATGAATACAAACAAAATGTGATACGCTTGTTTCATCTTCTCCTCTTTCTCAAATTCTTAACTTTAATTTAATTTGCTTTTCCAAGAGCGCCCGCTAGATCGAATCTCTACAATTCTTTGGTAACACTCTAAATAGCAAGTATTAAATAAGTCTTAAGAATTAGAATAAAGTCATAAGGGGTATAAATATAAGGCTCTTATTCTAGTTAGTCTCATCAAAGCCGAGATCCGAGTTTCGATTACCTATATTACCATAATTAAATACATGGTATGAAACACGTATACGGTATTTTCTCCTTTCCCACGGAGTGTATGCGTCTTTATGTAATGGCTAATATCGGAGCAGATAATGGTCTTACATTCTTAATGTCTAACCTGAGTTCTCTTGTCTACTTCTTTCATGTGTTCATTAGAACTCAAATCAAGTAACATGCATGTGATAATGTGAATTTTTTTTATTATTAATTCACTTTACAATCTTTAATAAGATCTCATCTGCTTTCTTAACAAGGCGACATTCATATTTTAAGTCACTCGATTATCACTTAGATAATAAGCTTAACATTGTCTCATCTCTCATCAACTACAAATTAATGAGAGGCGACACCCGTGTGAGAGGGCTAATCTCTTTATCTGTCCGACATACTTTTCAATAAATCGAGAGTGAATAAAAAATTAAACACTCACACATAATGTGTAGGCTTATAACAAACATATTTATTATTTGAACATTAATACAACAAGAACATTGTTGGGAAACATTACAATAAGTATATCATATTCTACGCAATCCTTGAGATTTCACATGCTTTATAAATATATCTCGAGGAATCTGCTTTGGCCAAGGATCTGCAAACTATTTCACGCGCAGGATATACTTCATGTTCACCTTTCAGTGCAACCATGTCTTTGGCAAAGTTATACTTTATATCTATGTGTTTGGTTTTGCCATGATACTTGTGTGGTCTCAGGTATGCTATTGTCGGCCAATTATCACAGCCACTAAGACTCGACCGCCACTATCAGCTTTTACACCTAAGTGATCAAAAAACTTTGAGCCACAATGCTTCAGATCGCAATGAAAAAGCTACAAATTCAAATTTCCATCAGGACAAGGCTATAATGATCGCTTCTTACTACTCCACGAGACATAAATACTATCATGAGTAAGAAGATGTACCCAGAGGTAGACTTCTCATCTAAGTCTCTCCCAATCAAGACGTTGTAACCTTTAATTCGGTGCATCATTTCCTTCAGAACACAATGAATACAGCGCCTCTTTTAGGTACCTTATATCCTTTTAACCGCTTTCCAATGTAATGGTCCCGGTCGACTGACATTCCATTATCATGCCAACAACAAAGCAAATATGTGTCTTGTACACATCATGGCATACATCGACTTCCAACCGGTGATTCTGTATAAAGGAACTTTCCTCATACTCTTCTTCTCATGGAGTTTTAGACACATTCTCTGCCAAGACCTTCACCTTTAGCAATAGGAGCATCGATGGGTTCGAATGCCGCACGTGGAATCGCTCAAGGATCTTATCGATGTACCCAGCCAGGACAGACACAATTTCTTTCAACGATCTCTCGAGATCTTAACCTAAGAATATGCGCCTTCACCCATATCTTTCATCTCGAAAACTGACGACAACCATCCCAATCACTGGATATACTTTACTATTACTAGCTATAAGTATATTTTCATCAACATATAATGACATAATTATAAACTCGTCTCGATCTTTTTATATACACAATGATCTTCACAATCATAATAAAATCATTTTAATATGATCAGATATGGAATCAATATACCATTGTTCAAGACTGCTTTTAGCCATATATGGACTTCAAAAGTCTACAAACTTTATTTTCGCTCGTTAACAAAACTCACAGTTGTCGTATGTAGATTTCTAAATCACCATTTAGGAAATGTCAGTTTTTACATCCATTTGATGTAATTCAAGATCCATAATTTCTCAAGTGCATTTATACTAGTGTGTATCAAACGAATTATAGGAATCTTACAACAGAGAAAAGTTTCCTCATAATCTATTCCCTTCCCGTTGTGTGTAGCTCGCTACTAGTCTAGCCTTATATATTTATCAATCGCGCTTCACGCCTTACGCTTAGTTCGAGAACCCATTTATTCCCAATGGCCTCAAGGTCTCCTTTCCTAAGATCAACAAGTTCTCAAACTTGATTCGATCCATGTGACCCATTTCTTCCTCCATCGTTTTGTCCAATTTTTCCTTATCAGGTCTCGAGAGAGCCTTCTCTGACATTCCTTGCCTACTTTTCTATCTTGTGTATTTGGCTACAAAGGTTTTCACCTTCACCCTCAATGTCAAAACGACGACGGTGGAATGCCTCTTTGCTCACTCACTACGTCGCAATTTAGGCTCCGAAGACCGTATTCCTCTATCGGTCCCTCAAATTGCTCCCCCACTCGACCAGATCATTAAGTGCTTGAGTACCCATTCGATTACTTTCTATTTTGATCAAGATCATTACTGTTCGCACTTGAGTTGGAAACATATTTCCTAAAAATGTTCTTACCAATTAGCTTAGTCTCATCACCAAAATTCATGGTCTCATAGAAAGACAAGTCTTTATTGATATCACCTTGTTTAGGAAAATCATTCTCTAAGAATGTGACATCTCGTGATTCAAATTCTCGTGAGATTCCCACTACAGTGTTCACCTTACAAACACATACCCTTTCGAATGTTCGAGTATCTTTATAAAGACACACTTCTTTCCCTCGTGGCACCTAGCTTTACCATGTGGGTGCAGGTACAAGAACACAGGTCGCACATCCCCAAGGTCTTTAAAACACTTAGGTCAGTTTTCTTTGTCCATAACTCATATGGGAGTAGTGGGAACTCGATCATAGGGCACACTACATGATAAATGTGGTGCTTAATACAGTATCACCCTAAAAGTGATTGCAATTTCGTCAGGCTATCATGTATCTAACTATTTCAAGTGAGCTGCTTCTATTTCTTCTTTCCGCGAACACCATTTTGTCAGGGAGTCCTCGGAATAGTCAATTGATGCTGGAATTCTTCATCACATAGTCGTTTCAAACCGATCTACAAATATTCACGAATCTCTCGATCTAGCTTCCTAATGCTTTATTTTTCATCTAATTGATTCCTCAACTAAGCTCATATATCTTGAAGCAACTTATTATTCTGATTTTATGACTCATCAAATAGACAATACCTGAAGCTTTAGTATAATCATCAGAATGTGATGAAATAATAATATGCCTTCGCTTCTCACATTCCATTTGGACCACATATGTCTAATGGACCAATCAAGAAGGAAGTCTCTGCTTCCGGGGTTCCTTTACCAAATGGTTTTCTGGTAGCTTTACCAGCCAGGCAGTGCTCACAAGTAAACAGATCTACTTTGTCATAATTAGGCAGTAGTCCTGCTTGTCCAGCCTATCTATTCGCATTCGACCAACAGGCTGCCGAAGATGCCATAAATTCACATCAATCTCGTATTCACGTGTGAAGACTTTTTATCATAGAATAACTCAAATTACATTCATAATAATCAAGATCCATGACAATAAAAACCATTCAATACATAACCGCATCCAATGAGTAGTTCCTAGAGACAATTCAATATCGTTTTAAGAAGATACATATTAAACCTAGTTTTAACAGAATCCAACACCGAAATTAAATTCCTGCAAATCTCGCGGAGTATTACTGAACATCATGCAATAGTAAAGCTCCGGCCACCTCAAGACTTCAACTTGCATGTGCCTAGTCTCCTCGAACTCGCAACTCTGCATTGCTGCCAACATAGATCCACTTTGCCCATGTGGTAGTCGCCACTCACGGCTGCTCTCTATCCTTCTACATGGTCCGGTCAGCTTTCCCCCGAGCTCCACAATCCACAAAGATATGTATCTCTGTTAGAAAAATGCAACTAGCTACGCAGTTCACTAACTTTAGCATACCAAATACCTTCTTAGGTTCAAGCACCTCATGCAAATGCCTCTTTGGTATTACAATTGGAAGCACTTGATCTTCGCTATGTTTTTCTTTTCTCTTGGAAGAACGTTTTCCTTTCCCTGTTTGTCATTACCATGTTTCCTTGTTGAAATGAGTTTTTCTTCTTGTTTTTGTCTTGAACCCACCTTAGATACTTGCGCTTTCGCCTATGCTTCTTTCTCTTTGAGCTTGCATTCAGCTTTTACACACATTTGTATTAAGTTTGAAGATTCAATTCCTTTCTTCTTCTAGCTCAAGATGGCGCACTACATCATCCAATGTTCTGATATTTTCATTGGGGTCAATGCATTCATGCTCCCAAGACTCGTAGGCAAGGAGCGTATTGACTTGTTGCTCGTTTACAACACACTGTCCTTAACTTTACTAAATCATATTTATTCTAATGCAAATGTTTTTTTTCATCAATGATTTTGATTTCTTTTTGTAGGTGTCAAATTTGATCGTGAGTGATCTCGAGTTCTATATCATGTAAAGACTAAACTTATTCTTTGAAGTTTTGACTTCACATGTCCATTGCCAAGTCATAACTTCCTAATTCTCGCATGATATCATTTTCATACTATCGAGCAACTATATGCGTAGTTAGAGAATTCCTCTTTCGTCTGTGCTTCATAAGCCTCCTGGCCCCTTTTACGTCAGTCGCATTCCCCCGCTCTAGCTCATCCGAAGATAATATCGAGTACTCCTCAAGAGCTTCGCTTTTCCAAGACATATTGAATCTTTCATGTTCCAAATTTCATAATTATCACCATTTAGCTTTTCACCTTTGTTAAGCTCTGCCGATACTGCTTTGATGCGTAAGACATTGTGTTTGTAGAAATACGGGGTTCTACTTGCAGCACATAAATTGCAATAAAGATAATGTTTCATCCATACATAATATTCAGCCTAGTCTCCACCAATCGCACAATGACTCCTGCTGGCGGTTCTTAGAATCAAAAGGTCACTATGTTTCCAATCATCCTCTAAATCCCTAATGTGAGACTATCACTTCAAGCCACCACTCAGGCGCGTATACAAGACAATTATCATAACATGCAATTTAAAAATAAGATTATCATTTAATTACCTTTGTATTTAAAACTATACACATACAAATAATCACAATGACAATAAATTTAATATATGTGAATTTACTCTATATTCTTAAACAAAAATCAGTTGCATATATCTACCATAAATTTCTATAAAGAACTATCAGAAAAAAATGTAACAATTCACATAGCTCGTTGGTAGAGTACTTACGCTTACATGTGATTGCCATGGCTTGAAACCCGTAATCCATTCTTGTCTCCTTTTTTTGTTTTAGTGTCTACTATATTTTCTAATATTATTATGCCAAACCTAACTGTTTCTGTCTCAAATTCCAACATGCTTGACCCTGTGTCTCCTCATTCCACACTTGCTGCCATACCAAACTTCATAGGCCAAGCTTATATGCCAAGCTCAACCAAAGCCAAATTCCTCATACTAAAAACATACTTCAAACTTAAACGTGTTTTCAATCTTCAAAAATATATATATAAAATATATATTTTATATTTTAAATTAAAACCTGTTTTCAGTTTATGTTTGAGAAAAATCCAAACTGCTTTGTACTAAACTGCTTTATTTTAAATAAAAAACTGCTTTCAGTTTTTTTTTTTATTTTTATATCCGAATACAAAAAAAAATATAACTGGATCAAGGGCATATATTTTTTGAATGCAGATTTTTCACTAACCCAGATACTGATATACATCTGCTTTCAGTTTAAATAAAAAAACTGCTTCCGGTGGGACTGGCCATGAGACACACATTTCTGCTTCCAAGTTTAAATAAAAAAACTGCTTTCAGTTTTACATTAAATTTGAATTTAAAAACGGCCTTCAGCAAAAAAAGTACTATTTGAAAGAAAAAAATACATTCGGGCTTTCACTTTTGCTTCGGGCTTTCCTGTTAACACATCCGGTTAAGGCACTTTTTGCAGAAAAAAAAGTACTATTTGAAAGAATAGTATTATTCTTATTCTCAATATATTTTTTTTAAAACTTTTGTGGAATCTCCGGTTAAGGCACTACTTTTATCGTGAATGCTTTTTACCAGAAATGCAGAAAACTGAAAACTACTTTTCTATACCCACCCTCCATACCAGAAAGAATATACTAAGAATATACATTTCTATATTCCCCATGATCTCTATATACCATAAATGTCAATATAAAGATAATTATAAAGAGATGCGCAAATATTAAGATTTTTATAAGATACCGTAAAGCAAACATGCAAAAGCTCGATACCAACGCTAAAAAATAAATCATAAAGATACGATACTTACCGTATAGTAATTACCGTATCTTGTTTGCTTCATCGATCGAGCACGACAATTACAATTATACGAATCACACCGATTCACAATCCAAATTCCTTCCTTTGGTAGAGTATGAGAGTGCAGAGTTTTTCGTTTTTCGGTAAGATTGGCAGGGATTTGGTACATCTTTTCCCTAAAATGGATCCATGACCCATGATCCATGACCCAACTCAATTTTGAATTTAAAATTGCAGTTAAATGGAAGTTAACTGCAGTTAATAAAAGAAGAAGAAAGATGTACAAATCCTAACATATACGAAAAGTGTTCACATACTTGAGAAATCGTGACATGATCTCTTGTTTTATTTTTTGTAGTTTTCTTTGAATTACGAAACCTTAATTTAGAACCTAGGAAGTGGGATTCTGATTCTGAGATGGCGCCACCTTGTATTTTTAAAATGAAGATGGAAGGAAAGAAGGAAGGGAGGACAAGATCCGATGCCGGAGAGCCCGGAGAACTTTCCGAAAAATAATAAAGAAATTAAAAAAAATCTTAAAAAAAATGTAGTTTGAAAAATAATCCTAAAAATAATGTAGTTTTCTCCACATCAACAAGACGCGTAATATTCAAGCTTGAAAAAGTGGGTTTTTGGATTTTGAGAATAAAAAAAATGAGAGCAAACCCTAAGCACCGATTTTGGTTTATTCTTCATCACGAATTTGGTTTCTTCCCCATTAGTGCCAAGTAGCAATTTTTGTGCTCACCTGAGGTTTCCCCTTTTATTTTTCATCCATTACAAGTTCTTGTTTGTATATCTTTTTTGGAATGGTTTGGTTGGTGGAGTAGGGAACAATGGAGGGCTGCGGTTTGTGCATTTGATTTTTTCAGGCAAAAGGGGGTACCGGTTCGATTTTTTTTTTTTTGTTTCTATTGGAGGAGAGATGAGGGGAAAAGGGGTGATTTTGTTACTACTGTGGGTCCCGTCGATGATGTGGTGGGTTCATTCTATCGGTAAGGAAGAGGAGGAGGGTCAGTCAAGGTTTCCATTTGGGGGAGAAGTAGGTGGGTGGAGGGGAGAAGGAGAGCGGTGGGTTCGAGATGTAAAGCTTGGGGGAGGAAGAAGGGGGTTGGGGAGAAAAAGAAGGTGGGTTTGGAAGTATTATCCATATAGAGAAAATTTTATTCTTTGAATTCAAATTTTATTATTTCTTGTAAATAGGTTTTGTCTGGCCTTCATGTTTTAGAATGGGATGATCCTTTGAGCTAGGTGAAGCTTAATTTTACAAGACTGGTTACTTTCTAGATTGTGGCTTGAAAGTTTAAGCTCAATATTTTTAGCCTAATTTTATTGTTTTTTTCTCTCATGAAATAGAAGAACAAGGAAAACAAAGAAACATTTTTAAGGGTTTAATTGCACGTGGAGAGTAAAACAAACCGAGGCCAACCACATACTTGAAAATTGAAATTCATTCAACATTTCCATTTATGCATAAATTTCAATCTTCTTGTCTTCTTGGCACCGTTCACGTAAATGGAAATCAAGCAAAGAAGCAAACAATAACACATAATTTTGGCTATTTATGGTTTCAATACCCTGAAATCAATTGACCATACAAATATAAGGAGACACACCATGCGTATTCAATTTCCAACGGTTGCAAATTCACCTAACCACCCTACAATCTAGCCTCTTCTTGTCCACCATTGATGCTACTCATCTTGACCATACGATACAAATATTTAGCCATTGGAAGGAAATTTAAGTAAAATTTTGATTGTTAAATCATCTACTATTCAACCATTAGATCACCTTCCAAATTTAATCTAGACGCTTGAACCAACATGGGTGTGATTTCAACCGTTAGATAAACATGAAAAAGAGATAGAGTTGAATAAATATTATTTAAATTTCTATTTTAAGCATAAGAGGCTACCAGTGGTTTAGTGGTAAAACAAAATTTCATTGAAAACATGAAACTTCGATAATGCCTAAAACATGAAATTTCACTTGCACCATCAGTCAAATCTCCTTTCCATTCACAATCTCTTTATTTTCTTTTATCATTGCATCCCCATTCAAGAGTCATGTTAGAGCTTATACATATTCTTGGTTATTAGGTGAGGGAATAGAATACATTATTCATTGTAGTTTGTGTTTTGTTTAACATCATTGATAAAGGAGAATCAATCCGCTATGGGATTGAAATTTATTACTTTGGTTCATTATAGTTATATCATAATTTTTATAGTTGATGAACAAGGTGTATTGCAAGATTTACTGTGTTGTGAAATTTTTGTTAGCCTAGTGACAATTAATTTGTTAAACCTTATATTTCTTGAAATTGATTATTTATAGGTATATGAATGGATGGTTTGATTACAATGGTTTGTTACAAGAATGGTGAAATCATTGATGGTCCAAATGGTATGGGTTATAGTTGTCCTCCAGAGATAGGTGCTGGTCACATGATAACATATGATGACTTAGGAAGCTAAGTTGTGTCATGTTATGTCAATCAATCGTCTCATACCAAGTTATCCATGGTTTTTCTGAATCCAATACCGATGTCGATTTAAATAGAACATTAACTACACAATTACCAATTATAGATGGTGAAGATAAAGTTAATGTTTCATGCTTATAGCAAAATAACATCTGAAATACTATTAAAATATATTTATAAACATGTCAAATGACCACTCATGTGGAACAAGCATACTATTTAATGAAGAGAATGCTACTAATGATATGGAGATACTAGGCTACTAGTGTAACACCCTTTTTTTCTAACAATTAACTATAACTTTGATACCAAAATAAATGTAAAGTCCAACGCCACTAATACGTAATACAAATACGTTTTCTTTTTTTTTCGATAATCGTAGAATATATAATAATATGCATCAAAAACATTTACTAAGAGTTCACATTTTCGGGATAAATCCCACATTTGTACAATATGACATTATATGCCATTTTCAATAAGATCATTTACAAAATATATCAGAGTTTTTAATATAAAAACATTTACAAAATAAAATCAAAGTTTATACAAAATGGTCAAATCCATTTCATGAATGCATGGTCGGATCTTTACTTCAACACCATGAAGCTTTGACGTTGACTCTAAATCTCTGAGGTCTTTGTCCTTGCACCTGTTCATTCGATACCTGCGCAATGACAAAAACAACGCGCTAAGCATTTTCATGCTTAGTGGTTCTATACAATTCTCTCTTAATTTCAGTTTAAATCAATTCATGCAATGTTTATAAAACAATGCTTTTGTACATTTTTCCAATGGACTAATGCAAAGACAATACATAAGATATAGAGATAAAGATAGCAGTTATATATATATATATATATATATATATATATATATATATATATATATATATATATATATATATATATGTTCATTTCATTTACATTCAATTACAATTTATTGGTCATTTCTAGTTATTCAATTTCATATGCACTAAATCATTCAAATCACAAATTATATACTTTTCAATCTTATTATCATTTTTCCCTTATCGAATTTAACCTATGCTTCAGCCACGTGATAACTAATCACCAAAGATGGTCCCGCTAGGTCGCAGCCTAGAAAAACGGCTTTATAACACAATACTCTGCCCGCCGGGTTGTCGAATCGACCATTAAAAATCACCCTCGCGGAACACTACCGATACTGCTCTACTAGGCTAATAGACGTGAGTGACATTTCATTACATTCGACGTTAACATCGCTTAATTTGACCCTTATTGGTATAAATTGTCTATCCTTAACTTGAATTTTAACTAAGTAACATTCTTTTAAGGGCCTTCAAATCATTCAATACAATTTACAATAGTGTATATACATTTGGATACACAATTTATTTTTTAACACTCATGCAAATTTTCTTGCAATTTATTTCACAACGGTTGTCTCAAATCAATTTAAAAATCAATATGCAATTTATCTTAAATCATTTCCCCATTATTTCATAATATCATTAAATCAATTTTGAAACAATGAAAGAAGAGGTAGATCAAACTTTCACAAATTCAAACAAGCAGATAGATTGAAGAACAAACTCAAAAGGTTGTTGCTCTTCGATTCCTATCATCTAATCCCATTCGAGCCTGCTTCCTGCCACCAACCCCTAATCCATCACAAATATGTCACAATTAAAGAACAACCTAAGAAAGAAAAATCAGTTGTGCATTCTAGGATTTTTGGTTAGGGTTGATGTCTACCCAATACTCCTTCACTTGAAAATTTTTCTAGGGACACATGAGTCATATTTCTCACATGCTTCCTTAAATAAAATGATAGCTCTATGAGTCTATTTTCAGTAGGAATTAGAATCATCTCATTTGGATCACACAAACTCAAGTTACGACATTTTAATGCCAAACTAGTCGATATGCCTAGCTCACTGGATCACCTACTATTATTTTCGATTTATGTGGTCTTAACTCCATAAATTGGTAATGGTTCCTTCACTCATTTGAATCTATGGTTCTAAGGTTTCTTCTCCAATTGGAATCATCCAATTTTGATCACCAAAACTCAAGTTATTGCATTTTACATCTAGACTACTCTAATTTTCAAAACAAAATCTGCACATAGCTCCACTTTGACAGAATTTTGGACACTTTGGGGTTACAATTTACATAAACTTCCTTCAAGTACATTATTCCACTAGAAGTCTAGTTTTTCCCGATTTTTGAATAACTCAATTCGACAAGCTGAAACCAACCTTACGCGCCAACAAACCACAACTACAATTCCAAAGTAGAGCACACCCGTGAGCCACCCTAAACTCATCTCAAACCCATATCTGGTCTTAGAGCCACACCTTCCTCCTCTGCACTCCTTATGTATTTAGAAGCCTAGTTTCTTATGGTTCTTAAGATTTGAATTACCTTATTTGATTTATTATAATCTTAACTATAAAATAAACAGCACAAGGTTTTTTTGAAGAATTGGACAACAACTCCTTTGAAAGTTTCACTATTTCTCTTTAAACAAAATTTCAAACCAATCCAAATCAATAAAAACTAAACACAACTTGAAGCAACCCCTAAAACTTGTTTTTTACAACCAATACAAACACTTTCATCCAAAATTTTGGTTCATCAACCTAACACAAGATAAGAAAAGCTAGGCTTGGTTTCCATACCTTTAATCTTTGATTCTTCAATACCAAGCATCCTTTCCTCCCTCTCGATCACCAAACTCTTGGTTACTTGGAGAAATCACTCAATCTCCTTTCTCCACAAGCCTTAGCCTCTCTTTGCCTTCTCTAAAACGGAATGCCCAAATGTGAGTGTAAATCCATTCTAAGACCAAATTGCCTTTAATCCTAGTATTACAGCATGGCTATGCTATGTTTGGCTACTCCATTGTTCCCATTTCTATTTTTCCATTTTAACACTCATTCACTTTCATTTCAATTTCAATTCATTTTATTCCACATTTTTAATAATACACTCTTCATTAGACCCCTGTCCCCATTTGACATTTTTCACTAAATTTATCCTGCCTCTCAGAAAATTTCTAGAATTTTATCATTTTTCGCTCTAGTCATTTAAATGCCAAAAATATAATTTAATTTATTTTACACCCTCGAACATGTTATAAAACTGTTAGGGTATTTTTAGGCGTTACAACTCTCCTCCTTGTACTTCATTCCTCTAAATTACCTTCTCATCAACTTGAGGGTATTGTCACAGATAACTTCTTCGCTCCCACGTGGCTTCCTATGACTGTGGCTTCCCCCACAGCACTTTGGACCAATGGGACGGTTTGTTCCCGTTAACTCCTTCACTTCTGAGCCAAGATCTCCACTTCGCTTCTTCTTCATATGTCAACCGGTTAATCGTCTCCAAGAGACACGAGGTCCGACTCCGCACCTCCTCAACATTGACAGAAAAAATTATGGATCTTTTCCAGAACTTCTTATAAGCTGTTATGTATGCCACTGGACCCACTTTCTCTATCACCTCATAGGGCCCAATGAACCTAGTGCTCAACTTGCTCTTTTTCCCAAATCTCATTACTTTCTTCCAAGGCGATACTTTCAAAAATACTTTATCGCCGATCTCATATCGAATATCCTTTATTCTCATGTCGGCGTAGGATTTTTGTTTATATATGGCCATTTTCAATCTTTTTCTAATCATTTTCACCTTTTCTTCGGTTTCTTGAATCAAATCGAGGTTTAATTACTTCTTCTTAACTCGGTCCAAAAACAATGGTGCTCTCGTATTTCTTCCGCAAAGAGTCTCTCGTAGCGCGCCATTCCAATACTCCGACCGAAGCCATTATTATACACAAGTCTGACTAGAGGGATGTGTCTATCCCAACTACTCCCTCATAGTCGATCACACAACTCTAAAGATATCTTCCAACACTTGGATCACTCTTCCTCATTCAACACTTGATCACTTCTTTCGATCATCCATCCGTTCTGGTGAAACACCGCGCTTAAATTCAATGAGTACCAGCTTCCTCTGCAGGTCTTCCTCTGTGCCCCAGGTAAACCTCTGATCTCTCTCCTAAATGATCGATATGGGAATTCCATGCAACCGAATCCATTTCCTATGTAAAGCTCGCCGCCTTATCAAGTGCATAGCCTGCCTACAGTAGGAAGTGAGCCGACTTTGTCAATCTGGCCTACCACAACCCAACCGAATCATGCATCCTTCCCCGCCAATCCAACCCAACACAAAATCCATCAGGATTCTGGCCCCATTTCATTCAGTATTTTAATAGACTCCAATTATCCCATAACTGATACCGCTTCACTTTTCTCGACACACCATATACTGTCACAAATTACGATACATCTCTTTCATTCCCACCACCAAAGATGAACAAACCATTTTGCTACCAGATGATACAGAAAATATCCCTTTACGCGCAAGTTCTTCAAGTATGGATTTCTTTAACTCATCATCATCGATACACAAACCCGATCTCTATAATAATACAGCCAATCCATCCTCACTCAGTTGTAAATTCAGTTTCTTTCCCTTCCAGCCTCGTTTCATACTCATGTTCTTCACATATCATTCTTTGTGCCTCTAGCACTCTGGCTCAACAACCGGCTTGTTACTAATTCCGCTTACTATCAGACCGTAGTCTGATAGTGACAAATGAGAATTCAACGCTTGAAGAGTTTGTACTGACTTTCTACTAAGAGCATCCACACTACATCGCCTTCTCTGGATGATAGCTGACCACAGAATCATAACCTCATCAATTCCATCCATCTATTGTCTCAAGTTAAGCTCTCATGAGAAAATAAATAAACTTTGTGATCTGTATAAAACACTTTTCTCCATATAAAGATAGTGTCTCCAAATTTTCAATGCAAACACAATGACGACCAATTCCAAATCATGCGTAGGGTAATTCTTTTCATGTGGCTTCAACTGCCCTGAAGTATAAGCTACCACTTTACCCTCTTTCATAAGGACACATCCAAGTCCATTTAGTGAAACATCACTAAAATCTGATGTATTTTACCTAGGTCATCCGAGTAAGAACCGTGCCTTAAGCAGAATGCTTTCAACTTTTCAAAGCTAGTTTCGACACTTTTCACTCCACTCAAATTTCACATTCTTTCGGGAGTAATTCCCATCATAGGGGTCGCAATAACAAAACCCCTTAACAACCTTTTGTAGTAACTTTTGCCAATCCAAGGAAACTACGCACTGCAGACATTTATCGGTCGCTTCATTCAATAATCATACCTATATCTTCCTTGGATCCAATTTGAATTCTTCTTCATACAATGCGCCCAAGAAAAGACACTTCTCCAACCAAAATTCATTACATTGTCAGCTTGCATATATCTGCTCGCTTCTCAAGGTCTTGAGCACCACCATAAGTGATCATGATCTTCCCAATCCTTTGAATACATAAGGATGTCATCTATAAACACTACTACAGACTGATCTACATACGGTAGGAAAACACGATTCATTAAGTCCATGAAAGGCGTCGGTGCATTTGTCAACCCAAACGGCATTACAAGGAATTCATAATGTCCATACCGCATTTTGAACGTCGTCTTATGCACATCCGCATCCTTAATCCTTAATTGATGATACCAAGATCGCAAGCTTCCACCTTCTCAAAAGACACTTCGTGACCTTTCAATCGGGTCTAACAAGTCATCAATCTGGGGTAACAAATATTTGTTCTCTTCACCGTCATTTTGTTCACTTCTATAATCAACACACAACCAAAGCGCACTACTCCTTCTTCTTAAGAAATAGTATTGGCGCTCCCTATGGCGATACACTCGGACGACAAATCCTTTCTCTAACAACTCAAGAATTGAAACTTCAATTCTTTTAACTCCACTGGAGCCATTCTTTACGATGTAATGGATGCCGGAGTGGCACCCTGAACAACGTCAATTGCGAACTCAATCTCTCTCTGTGGAGGCAATCCTGGAAACTTCTCCGGAAACACATATGGATAATCACAAACTGTAGGGATGTCTGATAAACTAGGCTCCACCTTTTTCGTATCTATCACATATGCCAAGTAGGCTTTACACCCCTTTTGAACCATAGTTCTAAAGAAGGAGCTTAATGATATCACATTAGAGAGTGTGGTTCGAATCTCAGAGGATAAAAGTCACTTCCTCGTCACTCTGTCCTTATGTCACTCTTTTCATTCTACAATCACCACTCCTGCTCCGACATCCAATCCATCCCCAATATCACATCAAACTCTCTAAACACAACTCCCACTGCCTCCCGAAACTCATACTCTTTGATGACGGGGCAATCTTATAAACTCTATTCACACCGACACTATGCCCCAAGCAGACGAGCTACATTAAGATATCATACTGCTCACTCTCTTTGGTAAACTACCCAAACTCGAAATGGTAGTACAAATGTAAGAACGGGTCGAACCTATATCTATCAATGCACGATAATAGCCTCAAAGATATAGAAGCTACTAACCATCACATCCGGCATCTTCTTCCATCGTCACGTGATATTTAGCTAGAGCACAAGCGCATCATGTCTACCCATAGTCCGTGGTCGCTGGGTCTCTGCACTCATTTACGCAACACTCTTGGCTGGCCCTGCTGCTTCTCTACACCGCTGAAACTGCACTTCGCCCCGAGGTGATGTGAAAGAACGAGCTCTGTGGACAATCTTTCACTTTGTGCTCGCACGAGATAACCAAACAAGCACCCGCCAATCTCCAACACTCTCCCTTTATGTTTCCCCCCACAATGTGCACAAGGAGGAGTCGGGCCTTCTTAAAGAACTCCCGTGCACTAGCAACCGATGGTGCCGAGAATAGTCTTACTAATGGTGAATCGAGCTCGTCCTTGTGCTTAGCGACTAGAACTCAGACTCTAAACTTACCAAAATGATAGGAACTGACTGACCGATTTTTCTTACCCCGTCTCTTTCTTTCGTCATTCTTCTTCTTTCTACCTTTTTCAACATTTAAAGCACGTCACAATCTTAGAAAAATCATCATGGCAGAATCCAATGACATGGGCCCGAAAATAATAATTGAGGCCATCCTCAAACTTACGACACTTTTTCTCTTCCCGCCACTAGCATCTCTGAGCATACTTGTCAACCGGTGAATTCTCCGATACTCACACTCATCCGTCTCTGCTTTCAAATTATGAAACTCTTGGTCTCATATCAAGCCGTATAGATATGATGACCCACATATCGCTTCTTGAATTTCAATTAGGAAGAACTCCCATGCAACACTCCAATGGCGCATCCGGTCACGTAAACCCACCACGGTAAGCCTCATCCTATAAGAAGAGGTCGACACTCTAAATTCTCCTCCTGTGTAATGCATTTTATCGGCATTATTTTCAGCTTCTTCAGCCAATTTTCCACCATGGAAGGCTCATCATCTTTCTTCCAGAGGTAAACGCGGAGGGTCAATATTTTGCTATTCACTCTATGGTCAATTGGTTGAGGAACAACTGCACTGGGTTGTGTCAGCTTTTCGTTCGAAGTATCCAGCCGGGAGATATCCAAGAACACCTCCTACCGCCGACCTTGCTCATGAATCGGCGGAGAATGGACGCTGCCCACCCCTTCCACAAGAAGGTACATATCAAGCGACTTAGTCGTCATCTCCCGACCCTATAGGGTCCTGAACTATCCATGTTTGACCTATTAAGACCAACAAGATCCGCATCAGAGTCACGTCATCCTTTATATGCAAATGTAATGCATGTCATAAACAATTTCAAAATCATTTTGTAGAACCGCCCAAATCTAGGCTCTAATGCCAAAATAACTTGTAACACCCTTTTTTTTTCTAACAATTTAACTATAGCTCTGATACCAAGATATTAAACAGAACACCCATTTTTTCTAACAATTTGAACTAGAAAGGACCGATACCAAAATAAATGTAAAGTCTAGCGCTACCAATACGAATACAAATACGTTTTTTTTTTTTTTTCATATACTATAGAATATATAATAATATGCATCAAAACATTTGTGGTAGGCCTATCATTTTGGGATAAATCCCACATTTGTACAATATGACATTATATGCCATTTTCAATAAGATCATTTACAAAATAGATCAGAGTTTTCAATATCAAAACATTTATAAAAAAATAAAAAATTGAGTTTATACAAAATGGTCAAATCCATTTCATGAATGCATGTTCGGATCTTTACTTCAACACCGCGAAGTTTTGACGTTGACTCTAAATCTCTGCGGTCTTTGTCCTCGTACCTGTTCACTCGATACTTATGAAATGACAAAAACAATGCGCAAAGCATTTTCATGTTTGATGGTTTTATACATTTCTCTCTTCATTTCAGTTTAAATCAATTCATGCAATGTTTATAAAGCAATGTTGTAAATTCTTTTCTTAGCTGGGACCAATTGCAAGACAATATATATATATATATATATATATATATATATATACATTTTTACAATATGGCATTATATGCCCTTTCTGAAGATCATTTACAAATATATCAGTTTTCAATATCAAAACATTTACAAAATAAAATTAGAGTTTATACAAATGGTCAAATCCATTTCATGAATGCATAGCCTGATCTTTACGTTGATACCGCGGGTTGGAGACACTCTAATCATGCCTCATTCCTGTATCTGTTTCACTCTATACTGGGTATGGACAGACAAAAACAACGCGCTAAGCATTTTCATACTTAGTGGTTTTATACAATTCTCTCTTCATTTCACTTTAAATCAATTCATGCAATGTTTATAAATCAATGCTTTTGTAAATTTTTCTAATGACCAATGTAGTACAATACATATATATATATATATATATATATACATTTGTACAATATGACATTATATGCCCTTTTCAATCAAATCATTTACAAAATATATCAAAGTTTTCAATATCACAAACATTAAAATGAAAATCGAGTTTATACAAAATGGTCAATCCATTTCATGAATGCATGGTCTGATCTTTACTTACATCGCGAAGCTTCGAATGCTAACTCTAAATCTCATGTCTTTGTCCTCGCACTGCTCACCGAGATACTTGTGCAAACAATAAAACAATGCGCTCAAGCATTTTCATGCTTAGTGGTTCTATACAATTCTCTTCTTCATTTTAGTTTTAATCACCATGCAATGTTTATAAACAATGCTTTTGTACATTTTCTAATGACCAATGTAGTACAAAACATATATATATATATATATATATATATATATTCATTCTTATTTCCATTCAATTACACCATTGGTCATTTTAAGCGTGCAATTTCATCCGCACTAAATCATTCAAATCACAAATCACGTGACTTTTCAATCTTATTATCATTTTGCTCTTATCGAATTTTAACCTATGCTGTGCACAGATAACGAATCATCTAAGATAGTCCCGCTAGGTCAGCAGTTTATAAAACCTGCTTTTATAACACAATACGGTCCTTTACTGTGGTTGCTAATCGGCTATTAAAAATCAATTTCGAACACTACTCGATATTGTCCTACTATACAGACTAGTGATGATTTACTACATTCGGCGCAAAGATCTTATTGGTATACCAATTTTATCCTTAACTCGAATTTTAATCTGCTAACATTCTTTAAGGGCCTTCAAATCACTAATACACCCATAATAAGGTATATAACATTCGGGATACAATAATTTATTTTTCAATACTCATGAAAATTTTCATATGCAATTTACTTCACAATCAGTTGTATCAAATCAATTTAAAACAAATCAATATGCAATTTATCATAAATCATTTCAATATTTCATAATATTTCACAATCAATTTTGAAACAATGAAAGAAGAGTGTAGATCAAGCTTTCACAAATTTGAAACAAGAGAGAGATTGAAGAACAAACTCAAAAAGGTTGTCGCTCTTCGATTCCTATCCTTGGAATCTCGTTCTTGGGTCAAGCTTCCTCATCACCAACCCCTAATCCATAAAAAATATGTCTGAATTAAGAAACGACCAAGAAGAAAAAATCGGTTATTGCATTCTAGGATTTTTGGTTAGGGTTGATGTCTATCCAATACTCCTTCACTTGAAAAATTTTCTAGGGACACATGAGCAATATTTCTCTCATGCTTCCTTAAATAAAATGATATCTCAATAAGTCTATTTTTAGCAGGAATTGGAATAATCTCATTTGGATCACATAAACTCAAGTTACGGCATTTTAATGCCAAACTAGTTGATATGCCCAGCTCACAAGATCACCTACTGTTATTTTCGATTTATGAGGTCTTAGCTCCATAAATTGGTAATGATTCCTTCACTCATTTAGTCTATGGTTCTAATGTTTCTTCTCCAATTGGAATCATCCAATTTGGATCACCAAAACTCAAGTTATTGCATTTTACATCTAGACTACTCTAATTTTCAAAACATAATATGCACATAGCTCCACTTTGACAGATTTCTGGGCACTTTGGGGTTACAATTTACATACACTTCCTTCAAGTGCATTATTCCACTACAAGTCTAGTTTTTCTCGAATTTTTAATAACTCAATTTGGATAAGTGAAACTCAACTTATGGCCAAAAACCACAACTACACTAAAGCAGAGGCTCATGCGAAGTAGGCTACCCAGAAACTCACCTTTAAACCCATATTCAGGGCCTTGAGCTCTAATTTGCCTGGTCCCTTTTATACATTTTGGCTCTGGCTCTTATGGTTCTTTACCAATTAAAATCACTCAATTTGGATGATTATAGCAACTTATAGCCAAAACTAAGAATATGGTTTTTGAAAATTTGTGATAACAGCTGAAACCTCACCATTTCAGCAATACAAGAATTTTCAAAACTAATCAATCAAAACAACCAAACACAACTTAGAGCAACCCCCAAAACTTGTTTACAACCAATACAAACATTTTCATCCAAAAATTTTAGGGTTTTCATCAAACCTTACAAGAAAAGAAAAGTTTAGGGTTTGGTTTCCATACCTTCCAAATCTTTTGATTCTTCAATATAAGCACATCTCCTTCTCCTCTTGATCTCTCAAACTCTTGAGATTTACTTGGAGAAAAATCACCAATCTCCTTTCTCCACAAGCCCTAGCTCTCTCTTTCTCTCTCAAAACGGAAATGCCCAAATGTGAAAATGGCTTTCTAAGACCAAAATTGGTCGTTAATCCCATTACATGGCTAAGGCCATGTTTGGCTACTCCATTAATTCCCATTTCTCATTTTCCATTTTAACACTCATTCTTTCTAGCTCAATTTCATTTCATTTTATTCATTTTATACTTACACTTCTCATTTAGGACCCTTGAGTCCCATTCCATTAATTTTACTAAATTTATTTGGATTACATGAAATTTCTGAAAATTATATCTATTTTCGTTTTTAGTCATTTAAATGCCAAAAAAATATAATTTAATTTATTTTACACTCTGAACATGTTATAAAAATGTTAGGGTATTTTCAGGGAGTTACAACTAGTGATGCCATGAGAGGAAATATTGAAATGGAGGATGATGAAGTTGGGGGAACTTTTGCCATAGAGACTCAATTAGTTATTATAGCCACAGAGAACTATGTTGATATTCCACTAACAAATGAAAATGATGATGGTAAAGTGAAAACTTCTAGTAAGGAGAAGATTAGTGAGCAAATTTATGTTGATGAACCTCTAATAAATAAGGCTTCTTTAGATGGGAATCAAAATTTTATGCCATTCCTGATTTTTAAATAATTGAATTAGGATGTAATAATAACACGCCTTACAGGCCTATCCTGACATGGACCCAGTTATGGAATTGATCAAGTGAGTTGTTTAAAGTTGAGATTTGAGAGGAAGAAGATTTGCAATATCTTTGTAAATTTTAATTTAATATCCTCATAACCAACATTTGGTTGTTTGTGAATCACAAGCACATTTATGGAGTAGTAGTGTAAAGAAATGGAAGGAATGATGTAATTGGAGGCTTTGTGCATGTTCGTGAAGCCATGGATTATTTTAAGATAACCAGAATACGTTGAATACACACTTGTGTTTATCCCAGATTATCATAGGATCACTCTCCACTAGGTTCTAAATTGATTGCAAGAGAGATCCAAAATGTAGTTCAAAGGGACCACATTGCCTCTATTGCTACATTGTATCAAATGGTGAAGGATAAATTTGGCTATGATGTCCATTGTAAAGAAGAAAGAGAAAGAATTTGGGAAGGCCCCAAAGAGGCGATGATCAAAGCATTTGGTGACCCCATTTGGACATTAGTACCAATCATTCCTAATTGATGAACATCTGTGCGAACCAATCACGGAACAAAAATGCTTGGAAGACAATACCTTTGAAAATTTACGGGACGTACGTTTTATGAGGGTTTTTTTTAGAAATTTGGGCCATGTGTTGAAGGGTTTAAACATTGTAGACCAATTACACAAATTGATGGTACGTTCTTCTATAGAAAATACAAGGGAAAGCTTTTAATTGCTACTTTAATTGACGCAAATGGTCATATATTCCCCTTGGCATTTTCAATTGTTGAGGAAAAATCAAAGGATAGTTGGTCATGGTTTCTTATTGCATTAAAACGTCACATCACTCAAAGAGAAAGGATATGTTTAATTTCAAATCGTCATCTTTGGAATAAATTTTCTTTGCTGAATCCATTTGTTAGATGGAGGCGTCCTTATGCACACAACATCGATATTGTGCCCAGACATGGTGAGTAATTTTAATGACAAATTTTAAATAGATTCAAAAATCGCAGTACCTAAGGCTAGTCGACATCAAACATGGAAATATGAAAAACTTTGCATGGAGGAGCTAAAGCAATTGAATGCAAATAGTGTGGCTAGTTTTAAAGATCTGATTCTCAAAAATGGGCCAACCATACTGATCAAAGGTTATTGATATGGGTGGATGACTATAAATATTGTTGAATGCATAAATGGGGTGCTTAAAGGGGCACGAATGTTACCTATCACTGCACTTGTTCAATTAACTTTCAATCAATAAGTATTTTGAGACACGTAGAGGTGAGATACGTGCTAGAATGACATGTGGAGATATGTATACTGCATATGTAGTTAATAAATTCACAAGAGCTGAAGTTAAGGCTAGTGAACATACTATGTCTATCATCTCTCGAAATAATCAAATGTTCAAAGTAATTACAACTCTACATGGATTTCACATGGATTTCACATGGATTTCACATGGATAAGGGACATAATAAACAAGTTGTTAAGTTGAATGAAGGTACATGTAGTTGTAATAAGTGACAATCATTTGGCATCCCATACTCACATGCTGGCGGTTTGTGCTCATCGAAGAGTGAGCGGAGTTGGCGTTCAATAATACTATGATGGACACATATGCTAGTAGTTATGCGGTGGAATTTGATCATATTCACATGAAGATTATTGAACATATCCACGATTTTCCTATTTCTCCATCATGATCCTCAAATGATGAGGGATAAAGGGCATCCAAGATCATTAAGGATAAGGAATGAAATGGATTTGAAAGAACCAAGTTGTGAAAACCTAAGTAAAGTGAAACGATAGATTATTGTTCCAGTACAAGATGCAAACCTAGAAATTTCTCTAGATCTCGGATGATGACATGGACCACACCGTTGAGTTTGTCTCGTGAAATCTGAACTGCGCAGTCAGATTACTCATCGAATTCGAGACAGTGAGGAATTTCATCTTTGAAGTAGAATGAACAAATGGCCACTGGCGATATTAGCGCGAGGACATGTGCCCGTAAGGACGAAACAAGTGGACACTTGGCACTGGAAAGCAAGTTCATATTCCTTATCATGTACTCAGATTAAGTGGTGGGAAAAGTGGCATGAGAAACACATGGCATGGTGATTGCCATGTGTCAAGATGAATTAAGAAAGGTGTTCTACACCTAGACCAAAAGGATTTCTCGGAAAGTTTGTTACCCACAAAAGACACATGACTTTTGAATAAAGTAGTTTATCGGAGGTTGTCTAATGAGTTGAATTATAAAACAAAAATCTTTTATTTTGCAATGATAGTTTTCATACATGGAATATGCATGTGTGAGGGAGTCGGGCTCAGGATATTGGCATGACATGTAAACATTCATGTAGAGATGTATATGTTTTTGCTTAATGTGTTTATGAATGTTGAATCATGGCATTGCATGTGTACTTAGGTGGGGAGTAGCCCTTGTAAGAGAATTCCTCTACTGGGCATTGCTCACCCCGTCGTGGGAAAATATTTCAGGTACTGGAGGTACGCCAGGAGATGGAACTCATATGAGATCTTAGTGGTGAAGAAGGCCGGATTATGGCTTTATTATGTATTTCATAAAATTCTGGATAGTTTATCTAGTTTCTGTTTATGTAAGAGAAAAGAGTTGTAATGAAACTCATTTTGATTTGTTCAATACAGTTTGGCAAGTTTTTCCCAGATTTCATGTTGCCTTTATTATACAGAGGCTACTGTATTGAATTTAGTGTGTTTTGGAAAAAAGTTGGAGGTGTAGGAAACGCCAAAAAGACTAGTGCATGGTTGAGCAGGTTTTAGGTCGCGACAAGGGTTCCTAGTCACGACAGAGCTTTTCTGGTTCTGTGTCGCGATAGGGGTTCCTTGTGTCACGAGATGGTTCTCATGCTTTAAGCGGTTGCTATGTCGCGATAGTGCTTTTGTTTCTCTATCGTGACAATGTCGCGATAGGGTTTACGTGTCGTCACGGTAGGGCTGGTCCGCGACAAGAGGTCAGCCGTTGTAACTTTCATATTGCACTTGGCGGGGGATTTCTAGGTTGTGATAGAACTTTCTTTGTCGTGACAGAGAATCATCAAGACTAAGGGATCTTATTTGATGTTGAGACAGAGTTTTCTGAAGTTGTGTTGTGACAGGGTATTTTTATGTCTCGACAAAGGTTGGTCACGACCTGGGGTTTTTATGTTGCTACAGAGTGAAATTGTGTCACGATAGAGTTTCTAGAACTATGTCGCGACAGAATGCTTTTATGTCGTGACAGAGTTCGGCTACGACCGAGGGTCCTATCGCAACAAGGTCACAGAGAGGTTTCCACAGTGCGATAAGGTTTACGGTGTGCGACGGGGTTTTAGTCATGAGTCGGAAGAGGCTTTACCATTTGCGATAGAAGGCTTCTATGTCATGACCAGACTAGTCCGCGACATAAATTCTTCGTATCGCGAAATTTTAGATATATAGCGTCACAGTAGTGTCGCGACATAAGCCTTTATGTCGCAACACTAGTCTATCACGAGGGTTGTCGCGACAAGGTAAATATTTATTAACGTGAGGCTAATCACGATAGAGAAGTTATGCTTCGCGACCGAGTTTCTATGTCAGCTGACGATATATAGTGGTAAAAAAAAGACCCTCGGGTTTTTGGGGCGCCCTGACATACTGATGTCGAGCCTAGTTTATAAATACCCTAGAGCTCGATGTCGGATACTAACGATATGGCTGATGTGAAATTAGGTATACGATTACCTAGGTGGCAGTGGGTATGGGTTTGGTTAGATCATGCATTCATGGTGCATTCGATGAATCATTATGTGCTAGATCTTGCGATCGTATTGTAAATTATATACTTGGTAAATATAGTATATCGGAAATGTTAGACACTAGGGTGAGAAAATAACCTTAGGGGTTCGGTAAATAAATGAACATGTTAGTTCAGATTGTGATGTATATTAGTAGTGGCATATGCACTACTAATTGAACAAGGAAAAAGAAATCTCATTTGATATTTGACATGTAGCGCTCTTTTACCTTTTAAAGACCTGTTCATTTAAACACATTTCATATACCCATTTCTAATATGAATAATTATTATTCATTTAAAATCTAAGTATTTATGGGTATATGATATCTGACCTAATCACGATATTTGACCATAAAATATATATACATTCAATAATTCGTAAGGTCATAATTGTTCTTCAATAACGCATTTATACAAATTGACATTCCATGCATTTTCAAATACATTTACAAAATGATATTCTTAGAGTTCACCTCTCTTTAAAACACATTCCATTATATCCAAAAAAAAAAAAAAAGAGTCAATACTATATTCTTCTCATTAAGACTTTTACATCATTGAATTCAATACAAAATAGTTACAAAATATCATGAATGAAATGATATGCATGGGAGGGAGCATATACATATACTCACTCTGTTGTGATGATCCACTTTTAGACGATCTTTGGTTCTGCTATTTTCTACTTGGTACCTGTGCGATGACAAAAACAAGGCGCTAAGCATTTTCATGCTTAGTGGTTCTATACAATTCTCTCTTCATTTCAGTTTAAATCAAATCATGCAATGTTTATAAAACAATGCTTTTGTACATTTTTCAATAACCAATGCAGTACAATATATATATATATATATATATATATATATATATATATATATATATATATATATATATATATATATATATATATATATATATATATATATATATATATATATATTCATTTCATTTATATTCAATTACAATTCATTGGTCATTTCAAGTTATGCAATTTCATATGCACTAAATCATTCAAATCACAAATCATGCACTTTTCAATCTCATTATCATTTTACCCTTATAGAATTTAACCTATGCTTTCGATGCACAGGAAAACAAATCACCGGAACGGTCCCGCTGGGCTGCAGGCTGGTATATATATATATATATATAAAAGTACTCGATTGGTGTACACTCTGATCTTGTCCGTGGGTTCTGGTCGGTATGCCACAATAAATACGTTTGTTCGACTCTTATTGGTATACCAGGTATGCAGACTCTAATTCTAATGGTTAACATTCTTTTAAGGGCATTAAAATCTATTCAATACAATTGCAATAGTATATATATATATATATATATATATATATATATATATATATATATATATATATATATATATATATATACATTTAATATACAAATAGAACATTTTCACATTCATGCAATTTTTCTTATGCAAATTCAAACTACACAAACAATTGTCTCAAATCACTTAAAACAAATCATTTCAAACAAAAATCAATATACCACTTTCTTTTCAATCATTTCCAAAATTCAAATCATTTCATAGTATTCAAATATTTTAGAAATAGAAGTTTGAGAACAAACCTGAAATTGTCGCTTTGATTCCAATCTTGGAATCGACTTCAATGCGGAGCTTTCCTCCCCTCGTTCAGACCCTCTTCAAAATCTAATGACAATCACATATTAGTCGATTATTCTAGGAGTTCTATTTTCAGTGGGAATTGGAATCATCTCATTTGGATAACCCAAACTCAAGTTACGGCATTTCAATGCCAAACTAGTCGATATACCCAGCTCATTGGATCACCCGCTGTTTCTATTTATTTATGGGGTCTTAACTCCATAAATTGGTAATGGTTCCTTTTAATAATTTGAATCTATGGTTCTAAGGTTTCTTCTCTAATTGGAATCATCAAATTTGGATCACCAACACTCAAGTTATTGCATTTTACATCTAACGATTCTCTAATTTGTAAATAGGAATACGCACATAGCTCCACAATGATTTACGGGAACTTTGGGGTTACAATTAAATTAAGCTTCCTTCAAAAGTAAATTATTCTCCTATAATTCTAGTTTACTCAAATTTTGAATCACTTTCCCGATTTGGATGAGTGACATTCAACTTATGGCTAACACCATGACTACACCCAAAAGCAGGCATACCCGTGGCTACGAACTCACCTTTAAGCCCATTTTCAGGAGACTTAGTTCTGAATTTGCTCCTTTTTCCTTCTATAAATTATTAGCTATATCTCTTATGGTTCTTTACCGTGGAATCACCACTTCCTTTGGATGATTATAACTTAATCTATAGCCAAAACAAGAATAGGGGTTTTGACAAATTTTTGACAGCATTTCCTTTGAAAACCCAACATTTCCCTTTTACAAACATTACACAAAACCAATCCAACCAACAATACTCTTCAAAACTCAACCCAAAAAAACCCCAAAAGTGGTTTAGCACCAATACAAACCCCTTTTACTTAAGTTAGGGCTTTTCCCCAAAATCAAAATCACAAAAAGATGAAGTTGGGGTTTGATTTCTTACCTTGAATCTCTTCAAATCTTCTCTTGTAGGTTGCTTGATCTCTTAGAAGCAAGAAATGGGAAAGATTGCCACCAAAAACTTGGTCTCTCTCTTTTCCCTAGCTTCTCCCCCTTTTTCTCCCCTCTTTCTCTCCAAAGCATTTTGCTCTGGCTAAACTTCCCTATACAAAATTTGGCCTTTAGCCCTTATTTCCTCAAGGCCTTGTTTAAATCCACAAAACCCATTTTGGGTTAAGTTCTCCCAATTTACTATATAGCTCACATTTCATTTATTTGCTTCAAATCTCGATAATCACACTTAGACATATAACTTAGTCTCAAATGACCCTTAGGTCATTTTCCTCCTTAAGCCTTGTTTGGCTTTTCTCATTATTTCATTTCTCATTTTTCTCATTTTAGCACTTCAATTTAATTTTCCTTTCTCATTTAATTCTCTTGGGCATTTAAGTCCATTTCATTAAAATCTTAGGTACTTATTTCACAAATTCCAAAATTTCCATTTTTCACTTGGGTTAATTTCCAGGTTCGATCATTTAATCACTTAGCATATATCATTCAATCATATACTCATTTTCGATCATATAATCATTTAACATTTTCATTTAATCATTTATCAATTCTCGAAAAATCCCAATTTGGCTCAATTTATACCCTAAACATATAATAAAATTATTATAAAAATTCAAGGGTATGTTTGGGGCGTTACATGACATATATAGATGGAAAGTCGAGGAAGGGGACGGAGGGGTGGGTCGCCCACAAGGCAATAGCCAACCACCACCTGTTTTTGACCAACAAACCTTTGCTTAGAAGTTTGTGGGTGTTGGAGTAGTTGCCTTTACTTACAGGCTAGTGCGGTACAGTCAGGAAGAATGAGTAACCTCCAAAGGTTTATGGCACATCATCCTCCGACATTCACAGGGGGAGGGGATCCAATGGTAGCTGGCCATTGGTTCCGACAGGTTGAAAGGGTTTTGGAGGCTATGGAGATTATCTTCGATGCCACGAGGATCAAATTTAGCTACATTTCAACTAAGAATTGAATCCCGAATGCGATTGGGACGGATTAAAGTCTCGAGGATGCAGGACAATGACATGGAGAGGATTAAAGGAAACAACTTCATGAGTAAGTTTTTTCTCGGCATACGCTGGGCATGCAAAATCTTAGGGAGTTCCTAGAGTTGGGGGCAAGGAAGAGGATGACCGTATCATGGGTTCTCTTACGAGTTAGGGTGAGGATTTATAAGATATGTCGGATTGTGAGTCGGAGATCTCGGGGGATTAAGCACGGTGGACGCCGGGTGATGGACATAGCGGACTTTGATGTCGTTACCTGCCGGCATGCGTTGGTTGACGGCACATTAGTCGTCATTGATTGTGATCGTAGGAGGATTACTACCTACACATGGGATGGTATTTGTTTACTTTTCAGAGGGATAAGCATGATGCTTCACCCCAAGCCGTGTACGACTCTAGGTGGCACAAGCAGTTAATAGGTTGGCTAGCAAGCCTTACCTTGGAGGGGTGACCCGGGACGGGGTTTGAGCCTACCTTGATTGATTCATAGTTGAGACGTTTTCAAACAAGCTATCGGGATTATACGGAGGGATGAACTGTCATTGAGTTTACACCTAGTCGTCGCCCATTTCTATAACTCCGCATAGGATGGCACCAGTTGAGTTATAGGAACTCAAGGTCCAGATACAGGAATTGTTGGACAAGGGTTTTATTAAACCGAGTACTTCACCATAGGGCACTCCGGTTCTATTTTCTAAGAATAAGGATAAGACCCTTCGACTGTGCATTGATTTCTAACAATTAAACAAGGTTACGATCAAGAATCAGTATCCTTTATCGAGGATTGATGATTTTTTTGATCAGCTGAGAGGGGCGCGAGTGTACTTTAAGATAGATCTTCGCATTGGGTACCATTAGTTAAGTGTTAGGGAGGTTAATATCCTTAAGACAACGTTTAGGACGCGGTATGGGCATTTTGAATTCACAGTGATGCCTTTCGGATTGACAAATGCGCCAGCAGCATTCATGGATCTCATGCATAGGGTATTCCAACCCTATTTGGATCAGTTTGTTGTATTCTTCGTTGACAACATTATGATATACTCCAAGTCTGAGGAGGAGCATGAGGATCATTTGAGAGTCGTTCTGCAGGTTTTGAGAGACCATCAGTTGTATGCCAAGTTTAGCAAATGTGAATTTTGGCTTACTAAGGTGAAATTCTTGGGACACGTCGTGTCGACTTCAGGTGTGTCAGTAGACCCTAAGAAGGTTGAGGTTGTTATGAGTTGGGAGAGGCCGAAGTCAGTCTTTGAGATACGCAGTTTCTTGGGGTTGGTAGGGTATTATGGAGGGTTCATTGGGGATTTCTCCGACTAGTAGCACCTGACCAAGTTGACCTGGAAGGAGAGTCAGGATTCGAGTGGAATGACGTGAGAGGGGCATTCGGGAATTGGAGGCTTAGCTGGCCCTATTTTGATAGTCCCGGAATGGGGATAGAGGTACATAGTGTATTATGATGCCTTTAAGGACGGACTAGGATATGTCTTGATGCAGTCCGAGAGCGTTGTGGCTTATGGTTCTAGGCAGTAAAGAAAGAATCATGAAGCGAGAATTTACCTACACATGACATGGAGTTGGCGGCCATTGTCTTTGCCTTAAAGATTTGGCGCCACTAACTGTATGGTGAGCAATTTGAAGTGTTTTCAAACCACAAGAGTTTTAAGTATATTTTCACACAGCGGGACCTCAACATGAGGCAACACAAATGGATGGGGTATTTGGAGGATTATGACTTCACTTTGCATTACCATCCTAGTAAGGAAAATGTGGTGGTTGATGCACTCAGTCGGAAGTCACGGGGAGTACTGGCTAGTGTAACTTCCTAGAAGTGGCAGATGCTCGAGATTGTGGGATGGTTTGGACTATAGTACATTGATCAGGCTCAGGGTGTTTTGGGAAGTTTAGTGGCTACGCCTTCCCTACTAAGTAGAGTGAATGAGTCCCAAAGGTAGGATATAGAGATAGTGACCATTAGGGATCGGGTACAGACAGGTTCTGGTGATGAAGGCTGGGCCATTCATGTGGATGCAAGTCTTTGGTACAGAGGAAGAGTCGTGGTTCATTAATTAGTAGACTTAAGAGAGGAGATCCTGATAGGCGTTTACGTGATTGTGTTTTTGTGGATATGCAATAAGAAGTACAAATTGCCTAATCATGCACCAAGTATCGCTGCTTGAAGTAATATAATTAACACTCATGGTATAGATATCAATCCGTGGGAAAACGCAATCGTAGTTTGCTAAGTACCAAAATTATAATACTTCTTTATTATTCAAACTAGCAATCGTGATGGCTAAGCAGAAATAAAAGAAGATTAAATTTTTACTAATGTAACTGTGTGATTCAGATGTAAGTATGATCCAAAAATGTGCAAAGAGGTTAGGGTGTTGGTGTTATTGGACAGTCCTACTATGTGATGTTGTGGTTCTATTCCATTATCTAGTATACATGTTCTCCAAGGCGGTTCTTGTCTATTGTAATTAAAGCCTTTCTCAAGGTCATTTAGCCTCCCTTTATCACTAGGTTTCTTGCTCCTTGGGTCAACCCAAGCATTAAAGGTGCATGGAATGCAAAGAACTCCCAACCCTCCTAATTATTGATAATCCTATATTACCAAGTTTATTAGGTTAACCTAACTATGTCTACTTCTTCATTCACTTCTCAGATCTTACAAAGAACTACTCACATATTAAGACTGATCATAAATTAATATGTTGATTTCAACCAAGCATGAGTTAATGATAAAACAAATATATATAAGATAATGAAATTATGAAAAGTCAACACTTTAACATAGTATTCATGTCCAATTCACTACCAACACCCTAAACCACGATATTAGAACCTCATTATGTTATGTTCCATTACAATTTAAAAGCAAGACTTAATACTAAGGATAGAGAAAACTTCAAAGAGCGAAGGAATGACGGTCTCCCGGATTCTTCAAGCCTCTCCCTCTCTAAGATAGGCCTTCAAGTCCCCTTTCCTCTGTTCTAGATCTAAGTTCCTCAAACCCTAGCACTACAATAAGTTTTCCAACCCCCAAAACTGGATTCTCCCGTTCCTTTTATAGCTTCTTCATGAGATAAGGTTTGTTAAGTCTTTCCCACAACGTCGCGACGTTGGGAAGTCGCGACGTTGGAAAGTCGAGACGTTGGGGCATTGCGACATTGGGTTGATTTATGCACCATTCTTCTTCGAACTCCTACAAAGCTCCATTTCCAGCACTTTTCCTGCAAAAACCCAATACAAACTAAATATTAGAAAAGCAATCAAAAAGAGTCATATATATGGAACTAATCCCCAAATCCGGCTAAATCCACAAGGTTTGTAATAGCGTTTTGGGCCTCATCCACACCCTGACTCCCTTCTTGCTTGTCCCCCAAGCAAGAAATAGACTTTGAACTAGACACACAAGAAAATAACATATTAAACTCAACGACAAGAGTGTGATGCACATATTGCCAACAGGAAGGATCAAAATGAACCGAACTCATAAATTTCGCCCCTTTGTTTCTAATTTTAGAAGATCCTTAAGTTTGTTCGACTTTCGAAAGAAATTGATCGAACAGTTCGATCTACAAGTGATTCAACCTCCTTGGTTTTCGATGGCCTTTCCAAAAAAAGTCTATATGCATTTGATGCATGATCTCTAGCATTTAATTCGGTTCCAGGACCCCCAAACTTGAATTCAACTTTCCTATTTGGGAGACTCTAACCACGAAAGGATAAGAACGCACCAATTTTTTATTCATACTAACCTACCTACTCATGAAAGAAATCCTAGTGCCCGTAAGTTTTAGTTGAGTGTTCCTGTAGCGGGGATTGAGTGACTCCCACCAGATGATTCAGGGCACTAGACATTCAGTTCTCGGACTTCAGCGAACCTCGACGAACCTAAGGACCTGAGTTTAATGAGAAAACTTCCGTCCCTCTGCCTGCATGTAATGGGTAGTGAAGTCAATGGCTCTGGCCGGTTGGCTCAAGGCATTAGGCTTTGAAAAGCCCCTCGAGGCCTGTGCTCGAGTTAGACTAGAAGATCCCACTTATTCTATTCACATTTTCTTTTTAATTTTTCTCTTTTATCTTTTTTTTTCTTTTTTAGATGGGGCTCGATGGCAATCCTCTTTTTCTAAGGTGTCCCATCACTTGGGTGTTTAGAAACACTGCAGAATTAGATGAACGTTAATGGCTAGGGTTGAACTAAGGCGCCACCTAAAGATCCTGCACATAACATGTAATTATAGTGGTAGACTAATGCAGGTGGTTTCTTGAACACAAGGTGACTCCTTTATGTCATCCTTGCACATCGAAAGAAAGTAATTCCCGAGCATCTAACAACCTAAGGATCCTTTCTTGTTACGTGCATTGTGCGTTTCAAAAATTTGGAGAGGTAAAAAGATCCTTGATTGGTAGTCATGGCATCACTCACACATACTACCACCTAACCGACCCTCAAACGCAGATTAAACCGAGACATCCTAACACACAAACCTAAATGAAAACTGTGAAAGTATGAACATAAACATATCCTAAACAACGAACATAAACATATCCTAAACAATTAACGTAACTGATGCCAACCTGACCACAACGGACAATGTCCACATGGGCAAGAAAATAAAAGAAGGATGGGAGCTCCTCTGTCGATCCCAGGGATCATTGTGGAGGTGGTGGTGGAAAATGGACGGCAAGCAGCTAGGCGAGCTACTGTTGGATGACCTATTGGTTTCGAGGGTTTGTGCACATGTCATTTCCGAAGTGTATCATGTCTCGGCTCATCGTCCAGTATCACAGGTCTCATTGTAACGCCCCAAAAATACCCTAGAATTTTTATAATAATTTTGTATATATTTTGGTATGAATTGATTGAGCGAACTTGGGTTTTGAGAAAGCGATAAATTGTGGAAATGTGAAATGAATATGTGACCATATGATTAAATGTTATATGCTAAAATGAGAAATTGATTGAACCCGAAAATAAACCAAAGTGTAAAAAAGGGCAAATTTGGAATTGGTAAAATGAGACCTAACGGTCAAAAATAGAATAAGCTTAAATGCTAAGGTAATGTAAATGTCTAAGTGAAATTATGAGAAATGAATGAACAAAGTGGAATAATAGGAGACTTAAATGAAAAATTGGGTTAAGAGCCAAAGAGGAAGAGCGAGCATGGCGCAGAAAATGAACTTAAAGACGGAAAGTGGTATAAGGGCTCATTTTGAGCAAAAACGTTTTGAGAGTGGGAGAGGGAAAAGCTGGGTTTGGAGGAGAAGAGGGATTTTGTGTAAATCCTTCCATTTGTTCAAAGATCTTGCAAGAAGGAAGGAAAAGGCTACGGCTTCAAGTGCAAAAGGGATTTAAGAGTAGAGCAAATCCTAGAATTTCTTTGATGATGTTTGAGTTGGATAAAACCTAAACCATCCATAGGTTCTGCTTGTGGTTGGTTTATGATGATATTAGGATGTTGTGGGAGTGATTCCATGTTTTGTTTGGGATTTTTAGGGTGATTTAGAAAAATCGCAAAGTGTCTAAAAAGCGAAAAATCACGGGCATTATCGGGCTCTTACCTGGCGTAGACCTACGCCAAGGAGTGGGATACCTCGTCGTGACGAGGGCCAGTGCCAAATAACCCTCGGGTATGCGGCGGGAAACTAAAACTACGCCCCGGCATGTGATGCTACTGCCGTAGGCGTAGCTACTGTTCTAACGAGCAATTTTTAGATTTTGTTTTAAGACACCCCGTATTCATACACCCGATAGTTTAAGGACCCTAATAAATGATTAATGGGGTTGAAGAAGGATAAAACTAAAATGAAAATGTATCGATCTTATAGCGCCGAGAAGCGAAGTGTGAATAGGGCTAGTTTACTAAATGTGATGTGTGATTTGCTAGGGCGGTGAGGATCACCTAACCTAGGACGAGATTGAAGGCAAGGCAAAAAAGCGATAGATTAGGTTTGTTCCTATCTTCTCACATTCTCGTTTCAAGATTTGAAATGTTTGTTCTAAATCAGCCTTGAAAAATATATTGATTTGTTTTAAATTGATTTGAGGCAATTGATTGTGAAATGTTTGCATATGAAAATTACAAGAGTATTGAAAATGAACTATTTATACAAATGTACATATTATACTGTATTTTGCTATAAAGGATTTGAAAGCCCTTAATAGAATGTTAACTGTTTAATTTGCACTAAGGATAGATTGGTATACCAATAAGGGTCAAATTAGTAGTACTGCGAACAAACGTATTGATGTGTCACTCCGATCAATAGCCCAGCGGGACAGTATCGGTAGTGTTCACGAATTGATTTTTAATAACCAGTTAGCAGCCTAAGCGGGACCGAACTATGTTATAAAACAAATGTTTTTATATCGGCTGTAGCCCTAGGCCCGAGATTGCGTCTTAGGTGATTCCGATATCCAGGTATCACAGAAACATAGGTTAAATTCTTTAAGAAGCCGGAAGCTGAATTGATTTAAGTTGTTGACATATTGGTATTGAAAGCATGATTGCAAATTGAAATGAAAAGAGCATGGTGAAATGCATGATTTGGTTATAAATGATTTATTGCATATTAAAGTGTATATTTGGAATGATCAATGAACCATAAATGATTGTATATGAAATAAGTATTTGTATTGTATTGACATTGATTATCCAAAAATATTTTAAAGTTTTGTTTAGTAAAAATGCATGATTTGACTTAAACTGAAACAGAAGAATGGAATTGTATAGAACCACTAAGCATGAAAGTGCTTAGCGTGTAGTGTTGCCTATGCTTAGGTACCGATTTAATAGGAACGAAAGGCAAGATCGAGGTGTGTAGAATCATAGAGAAAGATTTGCGGAGTATGCTCCAACATATGCATTCACTCATCTTTTTTTTTAACATGGATATTTTGTAAAAACAATTTGAACTTTGAACATCTATTTTGTAAATCATTTTGAAAAGGCTTGATATGCCTTTATAGTAACTATACTTTTGTATAAATGTAATGTTAATGGGCTCCCCTTTAGAAACGCATCCGCATATTTAAAGGGCTTTTATGCCAGCCCCGAAATGTAGCGGCTTAGCGTGTTTGATAAAGTGATGAGTAGCGCAAGCCCATCGGATGCGGTTCCGGACTCGCCGTCGAGTCGGACCGAAAAAAAAGTGCTACACTCATCCTATAATGCATCAAACCTGTAAGTGAGGTCTTGAACCTGGTTCTCTAGGGTAGGAGACGAACTGGGGGCATCCGGCTCCTTGGGAGGTGGTAGAGGGGGTGGATGGGTGGTGGGTGGTTGGCCGGCCTCACTCGGGGTCTCCTCATGCATGCCAAATAAAGTTTGGTATCTTTGTCGACTCTTCACTCATCAGCGGTTCATGACCGAGTCATAAGCCGCGTTGGATCGAGAGCCTTCGACTTATCTCTTATAGCAGCGGTAGCCTTAATGGGATGGATCCAGACCTCATTACCCTCTAGCGGCACCCTTGCTTTCTTGCACAGGCCATAGATGAGAAAGGGGTGCCCAAGGACTCGACACCCAGGCGTCCGGTTATAGAGGATGGTGTCTCATGACCTATAAGCATCAAATCTGGGATATCCTAAATGATAAACGAAATGAGCAATACTAGTTTCATTGTCATCTATAAAACATTCGTTATAAATGAGACGAGAGGTGATAAAATGGTGCCACACCTTAGGTATATAGGCCAAGTGTTTGACCTTGAAGTGTACGGCGTGCCCCTCATTGTTTAATTTCCACTCGCCCTGCCCATTTGTGAGCATCCTAAGGACTTTCGAGTAGTTAAGGTTTTCGTGAAGCAGATCATAGGCCTCGGGGTTAACCTACTCAAGGTTATATGCTTGATTGATAGACTTACGCGCGAAGTCCTATCAACACCTGATTTCAGACCTTCTTGAGCACATGAGTTGCTAGGTTAGAGTAGAATTCCCGCACAGCCATCGTGGCAGTCGGCCTCGAGGGTTGGCACAATGCACCCCACCCTTTCCTAGCTATAGTTTTATGGAAAAAATCATCAGGATGTTAGAATCCCTTCTCCTTGACTAAGGAGCGATTGGCAGAGATGAGGCTAAACTTCTCGGCCACGCTCTCTTTGAAAAATTTATCATGATCGTAGGCCGGAGAGGGTTCTTCACTAGCCGGCTACTTTTCGAGCTCATTTTTCTCTTTTTGCTCGACATTGGGCACGGGATAGGGTCATTTGTTGGGATGAACTTAAAAGGTGAAATTACGACTCTGGTAGGCTTCACTATTTGGATTACACTCTACCAAAATACCCAAAGGAATCACCCAAAACTCACTTAGGCCAACTAACAAACACTTAGTGGGCACTAAGTGGGATGGTAGGCTTGATGGAAGAAAAATGGGTCTAGAACCCCCAACCAACCCTAGGGGACCTTCTTAGACACAAACAGCCCTGAAAAGGGCGATTATGCTTGGCTTAGAGACCTAAATGGAGCCAAAAAATTAGGCGTAAGAAGGGTATCTAAATGGCGGTAAGACTGCTTGGATTTTCACGAGCTAAGATGTTGGGATGAGCTTTAGTAAAAACTTGGATGGAATTTGTTGAACACTGCAAAGTCGGAGGAAACACGATTAGGGTTTTGAGTTATCAAATAATAGAGTATGAACGTTTCTAGTCATGAAGCGAGGGTAACATCGCGGCGTTCGGGCGACATTGCGACCATTCTTGAGTTTATTTAGCGTTGCGGCGTTGGGGCTAGCGTTGCGGCGTTGCGAAGAGGCTTGAGTTTTCCGCGTCGCGGCGTTGAATCTAGCGTTGCGGCGTTTGAAGTATTATTTCAACGTCGTGGCGTTTGGAACCTAACGTTAATGGCGTTCACCGAGAGGTATTTTTCAGCGTCGCGGCGTTGGGGCTTCGTCGCGGTTCTTGGGAGAGTATTGTTTCAGCGTCGCGTGTTCAGAACCCGGCGTCGGCGATGTTAGAGCAACGTCGCGATGTTCCCGAGACCATCAATCGGGATTTTTTTTTTTGTTTTTGTAAATATTTTCGAAGTGTAGAAAACTCCCTGCATTCATCTTTACTCTTCCCCAAAGCCTGCACAAAGCTTTCCATGCTACTTCTCCTTAGCCGCAACAACCTGGAACCTCGAAACACGGCAAACACAATATCAAAATTAAAACAAGCAAAAATCAAACCTAGCAAACTTAAAACAAGAAAAATCGATGACCAAAATAATTTAAAGGCTGGGGTTGCCTCCCAAGTAGGGCTTTGTTTAGTATCATTAGCTCGACTAAGCCGTGTCTCCCTAAATGGTGCTCAACCCTAGAAAACTTCTGGCAATCCAAAATTTTGTGGCCTCGAGCAATGCTTATGTTGGTGCCAAACTTGAGGTGGACATGTGCTTCTTGAATTAACTGCCAAAATAAAGGTTCACTTGCTGCCCATTCACCTTAAATCGACCTCTCTCAGGATGCATTAGCTCGACACTACCATATGGGAAAACTTGGGTGATCACAACGGCCCACACCATCTTGACCTGATTTTTCCTTGGAACAATTTCAATCTTGAATTGAATAGCAATACTTGTTGTCTTTGTTTCAACTCATTATGCACTAGATGATTGTCATGCGCGCGGTCTTCTCCTTATAAATCCTTGAACTGTCATATGCGTTCTGCCTAAGTTCATCCAGCTCATTCAACTGAAGCATCCTCTTTTTCCTGGCCATTTCAAGATTCATGTTTAGCATTCTAGTTGCCCAATATGCTTTGCGCTCCAGTTCTATAGGGAGGTGGCATGCACTTCTGCAGTGAAGCGATTCTATCTGAGGACATTCCTAAGAAGTCTTGAAAGTTATTTACGATAAGCCATGAAACTATCATCAATTTTGTTCGCGATCTTTCCTCGTCACATTCATGACTTTTCTAAGATTTTCTTGAATCTACCCTATGACACCTCAGCTTGCCCATTGCTTTCGGTGGGTATGCAAGTGAGTACCCAGTGCATAAGCCTCAGTATTTGTGTTTCCCAGAAATACACCCTAGTCGTTTTTAAACATAATTAGGGTATATTATAAGTGCATTTTGAAATTTTTTGTAATTATTATTTTTCTAAGTGAGAAAATTTCAAAACCCATAATTTGCACAGGATACAAAGGTAAAAGTGGAATTTGTCAAACAAGATATAAAATTCAGATAAGAAGATGAGATGTTATTATAGAAATGGCATAGCTAGTGGTGCAAATAAGAAAGTCGTTTTAGGACCAAAGGGATAATAAAAGGAAAATTTGATGATAAGATCAAATTGGTCTCTCATTTGGGAAAGAGGGCTAGGGCAATATGTGAAGAGAGGAGAAGAGAAGAAGAAGAAGAAGAAGAGAATTTCAGGTATGGATTACTATGGGTTTGTATGGATTTGTGAACTTTTGTATGGATTCTTGGATTCTTGGTCTAGGGTTTTGCTATGAGAAGTTCTAACCCACCATGTTTGTGGAAGTTGTTGGGTGGGAACCTGTAGGAATATGTATAGATAAGCTTGGAAATGAGGATTTATATGGATTTGTAAAAGTTCATATCAGGTCATTTGCTTAGGTGTATGGGAATTCCTCCTTGAGCTAGGGTTTGAGGTGTTTAAAAGTATGAATACTTGTTGGGTGTTAGGAATCATCTTAACTTCCCCTCTTATATTTGTATGAACCATTGGAGTTATTTTTGGTAGTACTTGGATTATTTTGGGTTTTGGTTGATTGGAAAGGACAAAATCGATAAATCTGGGCAATTTCGGGGTCTATCTTGGTGGCGTAGGGATCCCCTGTGATGGCGTGGCGAGAGGGGCTTGGATGGCCCTCAGTACGCCGAGGAGTGTAACAAAGCTGCGCTGCGGCAGGCCTACGCCTCGGCGTAGCGATGCTGCCAAGTGGCATAATATTTGTTCCTGTTTATGTGTTTTGTCATGTTTTCCTAATAGGTATTTAGAGGACTTTTTCTATTGGACTAATGGGTTACCTAGTGCCTTGATTCCATTCATGTTTGTAAGGTAAAGGAAAAATTAGACCGTACCTCGCCACTGAGGCGAAGCAAAAACTTAATGCCCCTGTGATAAGATAGTAAGTTCCTGAACACATATAATTGTAGGACTGCCTAAGATCGGATATTGAATGACCTGGCACCTGCATTCATTGGCGAGACCACGTATAATACTTTGGTACTCTCTCATTAGTGCGACGACACTCTTTGATTGTGCTTCAGCACATTTAATACTTCGGTACTCTCTGATTAGTGAGACGACACTCTTTGACCGTGCTTCGGCACATTTAGTACTTTAGTACTCTCTGATTAGTGCGATGGCACTCTGCAGCCGATGATTCGACACTCTGCTGTGCTACAACACCTTAACCTTGTTGTGGCACCTCATTTTTCCGGGGACCGTTGACTACCCATCAACTGCGGAATACAAGTGGATGTCAGTTGCAGGCTCCTCTTGGAAAATTGGCGGAGTCTCTCCTTTGTGCGGGAGCTCTACCCCTTGTGCGCACATGAGCTTTGTCCCAATGGAGTCCAGTGCCAATCCAATAATACAAATATGAATAAAAGCGGCCTCTTGGGCTCATACTACAATATCAAATGACATACCAACATATACAATAGTTACAAGAGTTGAAAATTTTACTCTTATACAACACATATTAAAATCTAAAATTAATTCATGTAGTACATAAAATCAAAGCCCGACTACGGCTTTCTTCTAAAGTGGCCTCTATGATGAGCCATCTCCCCGTGCGCTCCCTTGTCCTGAAATAATAAATTCCACGACGGGGTGAGCTATCGCTCAGTAGTGGGAATCGCCCCCTAAGTAGGCCACTCTCACCTAAGTGCGGTGCAATGCTCCAAAGAAATAAACACACATTCAAAGCGAATGCATGTCTGCCAGATAATAAACGACCCCAACTCAGGATCCAGGAGTCTAAAACTCTTTCACACTCGCCTAAGCCTTGTATGAGAATTATTGTTTGTTAGTGGACAACCCTCCGATGTATATATATCAATTATGGGCCTTGACGATTGATATTATTTGTTAATGGACTACCCTCCGATGAATATCAATTGGGAACGCTCGACGATTGATATTTTTCGTTGGACTACCACTCGATAATGAATATTTTTTAGACAACCCTCCGATGTTACTCTGGGCTTCGTCTCATGCACTAACCCCTATAGTCCTAGGATGTTCTAGTGCATATGGAATGCAAGTATGCCAATTCAAATACGGTCTAATTCACATGTAAAAATATAAACATGAATATATTCACATAAAAATTAAATCACACAATCATGTTATGTAATTATCATTTCAAACATCAAAATTAGCTCACTTGGGCTAATGATCAAACACAAGCAATTTGATTTGAATTGCCCGGCCAAACCCATATTTTCTGGAATTATATTTTGTGAAATTCTTTGTTCCGAGAGCAGTAAAACCTCGTTCACATTCTATAGAGCCTAAATCATCGGTTCACTTTGAACGTCTCGACATTTCAGCCTCCAAATCAAACCAATACACTTGATTTATGGAACCATTCATCACACATTTAACCCAAAACAGTCCGTGGGGCGATCGCGACTGCATTACGTGAATTCTCAAATCCAAACATTTGGTTCTAAGGTTTGGAGGCAGATCAAAACGGCCATTCAGGCCTCAGCAGCCGAAACATTTACATGGTACTCAAACAAAGAATAAATACCAAGTAGGGAGAAACCCCTACCTCTTGGAGTTTGAGGAAACTCCCAAAATATGGTACCCATCGAAGCCCTCTCCGCGTAGAGTAGTTCTCCTTCTTGTCGAGGCTGTAGACGGTGGTTCGCTACGTCTTCAGAGAAGTCAGACGTTCTCTCTCTAGAATTTCTCCATGTTTGGCCACTGCATCTCTCCCCCTCCTTTCTCCTCTTTCCCACGTTTCTTTTTGGCTTAATGAAGGAGAAGGTGCACTATACACTATTTTGTCACTTTGTGACTTAAATCAAATCAAAATACCTATTATGTCCCTTCATTTTGCGGTTTTAGCCGTGGCACTATCTCGGTCGTCCATTTTCATCATTTCTCTCGCCGCCACCACTTATGGTACATGAGTCACGTGCTATATGTGACTTCGTCGTACTCGAAAATCGTTTCACGGCTTTTGACGGTGATACCTCTCGAAAAATGTAAATTCAAGTTGTCTCGGAATTCGGCTGAGAGGCCCTGCGTTCTAGCTAGATTTCGCGAGACAATTCCAATGGTGCAATTCGTTTTGTCATCCGATATCTAGAGAATAAATTTTGTATTTTTAATCGAAATAACAATTTTGAAATCAAATTTTCGATTTTGCCCTTTTTCCAGAAATTGGAATTTCTCGGGTCTTACATTCTCCCCTCCTTAAAAGGAATTTCGTCCCGAAATTTTGGACAATCACAATCACTCACATGCACTCTACCATGCATGTAAACAGTCATTTAAATCTTAAACGACTAAACCACGTACCTTCATCCACTGAGCAAAGAAGGGATAGGTGGCCACTTATCGTGTCCTCAGCTCCCACGTCATACTCCTCACTCCGCCAGTGCCCTCCATAGTACCTTCACTAGCCTCCACGGTCTTGCGTCTCAAAAACACGATCACGGTGTCAGCGTGCACCTTGGTCCTTCTCGAAAGGTCCCATCTTTGTGTTAACCTGATACGTCTGATCCACCCACATAGTGGATCACGGGTATATTCAGAACATGGAGGCGTGAAACACCTCGTGAACACCTGACATGCGGCGGTAGCTGAACGATGCATAGCGGTGCCTACCTCCGGTATCACCGAAGGTCGATGAACTTCGGCGATAGCTCGCTTGCGAATCGACCACTCCTCTCTTAGGCATCACCTTCAAGAAGACGTGATCCCCAACCTCGAACTCTAAGGGTCGACGTCTCACATCTGCATAGCTCTTCTGCAGGCTCTGATCCGTGAGAAGACGCTTTCGTATCACCCTCACCTTCTCGGAGGTGTCTCTAATTAGATCAGGACCAGTGATGGAACTCTCACCCATCTCGGTCCAACACAACGGTGACCTGCATGGCCTCCCATACAGTGCCTCATACGGTGCCATCACGTATACTCGCGATAAGCGTTGTTGTAGCGGAGTCCTGGGAGCAAATGCTCCTCCTAGGCGCATATGATCCGGGCAGCATGCTCGTAGCATGTCCTCTAATACAATATAGACCTCTCGAGGACTAACCGATAAATGCGGTGGAGCGCTGTACTCATAGTCGGTAGTGTGCTTATAGCCTTTTGGAAACTCTTCAAAGTCGCCGTAACCCTGGATCCTTATCCAACACTATGGATATTTGGTACTCCATGTAATGGGACTATCTCCCGAGCGTCTGTGGAATCTCTCTCCAAGGCGAAGGTCATCCGCCTGCAGTGCAGAAAATGCCGACCGTGAGGTGGTCCTTTATCACCCACATCTTTGCGTCATGCTTAGCTGCGTCGTGGCAAGTGGGTCACAAAGTCATCGTGGCGTGCTCACTTCCGCTCGACCACCTCCGATGGTACGAGTAGCCACTAGCGTACTTCTAGTGCTCGACCTTAACACGCTGACACGTGAGACATGCGTCGAACAAAGTCCCCTCGTGTCCACCGTCCCACTCACGATAGTCTTGGCGGCAATTCTAGTACATCTTAGGTGCCACTTGGATGCTAACGCAAATCGAGCGATTGAAACTCCGCACGAGAATCTCTTCTCTCAAATCGATCAAGCGGAGAGCCACTGCGAGTCCCTATATCCAAAGACTACCATCTACGTGAGCGGTCGACCCTCAAATCACCCGTGCACAGTAGCCACTCGGTCCACTGATGGATACCTCTCGTCTGGGACTCAATCTTTACGCTCAGCATGACGGTGCTTAGCCACTCGCTCTAAGGTACCACAGTGCCTTTCATTTGTCTTGTAGCCCAATGTCCACGGGTCTCGAGCATCTGCTACTCGAGAAGCTATACTATTGCTCCTCATGACTTAGTAGGTGTGACTATACATTTGCCTTACGGGATGGTAATGCAAGTGAAGTCATAATCCTCTAGGGAACTCCATCCATCTGGATTGCCTCATGTTGAGTCATTTGCGTGAAAATATACTTGGACTTTTATGGTCTGGGTATACACTCGAACTCCCTGCCATGTATAAGTAGGCGCGAATCTTGAGCGAAGGCGGCCGCTGACTCGTATCGTGTGTGGGGAGTAATTCTGCTGTGATTCTTCAATGCGAGGCCTTGCTTCTACTACCTCCGGATGTCAAAACACAACCCAATCCGGCCTCGAGCATCCTGATACCGCTGTATTTTACATTCATCCCGAAACTATCAAGATGAAGTAAATATACTCTTCAGCTCTGGAATGCTCATATGATTATTACTCAAACTTGATACTCTTGGAGATTTAACCTAGTCATAGGTGATGATATCTGGAAAGTCATAATGAATCTCTGTAATGCCCAGCCAATCCCGAAACTATGTATCTCTTGACGGCCTCTCGATCATCCTTTACCCTCGACACCTTCTGGGTCGTAGCGCTCGATGTGACACCACGTGTCCAAAATCTCACCTCGATGGCTTGAACTTGCCTGCGAACTTGGCGTCCCTGGCCAGTGGTCTCTCAACAAGCGTAAGCAGATCCTCATGTGATCTCCATGCTCCCATTCGATTGGGAGTAGATCAGTGTCATCATGAGAAACTACGATAATGTCCCCAAATAGAGGTTGGAATATCCTATGCATGAGATCCATGAATCTTTCTGGCAACTAGTTCGATCAATCCGAGAAGGAGCATCACCGTAAACTCAAAGTGCTCATAGCAGCGTCATATTTGTCTTAGGAATATCGTATCCCTAACCCTCCCGGTGATGGTAACTTGATCTGAAGATTACATATTGGAGTAGACTAGCTCCTCTCATTGATCAAATAAATCGTCAATCCTCATTAATGGGTACGATTCTTGTTGTAACCCTGTTCAAATGTCTGTAGTCAATGCACAGTCGGAGGGTCTTGTCCTTCTTCTTACTTAAGCGAGCAGGAGCGCCCCATGGTGAAGTGCTCGGTCCCAATGAACCCCTTGTCAATAGCTCATGTGGACTGGTTCTATGACTGTTGGTGCCTCTTATCTTTTAGTCATAGAGATGGTGAAATACCAGTTGACACTCCAATACGAAGTCTACATCCCTCGGTAGAGGTAATCTTGGTAGCTCATCTGAAAAACATCACATACTAGCACACTACCGAGGAGTAGATCTGATGCAGCCTCATAACTATACAGGGTAAGACACCATTGCTTGACCAACAATGTCGACACACCGGGACTTGTATCTTGTAAAGGGAAAAAATATCATACTGTCTGATACCACATAGTACCGATCCTGATATGGGCGGTAACCTCTACGCTCCTGATCGATAAACGACCTGTAAGTTTATCGACCCGATCCATCCACAGGATGACATCCGAACTTCGACATTATCCGTGATTCTCGGGGTCCAGCGTGAGTAGAGTCCCAGATCTTCTTCATAACCCGACATATCGGCATCCTATTCTGGCCTAATCCCTAGGAGAACTCACATACAGAGCTCCTCTAAGGTCTCAACCTCTAGGCCTAACTCGATCTAGCGATGCGGCCAGTGAAAGAATCACGAAGCCCAGGAATCCAAATAACACTCCTAGCCCATGGCGAGATAGCAAAACGTGCTGTATGGCGGCTGATCTGCGGCTCGACTGCTTGATTGTGACGGTGTAGACACGCCCTTGGACCCTTGATGTCCTTGCCTGTGGGCCTCGTCCTTTGCCTCTACCCATACTCTGGCCTCTCGGGCTGCTGTGTGAAAATGTGGGGTGCAGTGTGGCTCCACAGGCGAGGCCAGCCTACGGCTGTGCGGAGTCTTTGTGGAGAGGCGTGCGTATCCTTTCTTGTCACGCTCTTGTTTGGGGGCGTGCTGTCCCAAAACCACAGGGATCCTGTCTGCGGGGGCAATCCGTCTCATGTGTCAGTGCGTGATGGTAGCACACCATGCGTCTGCTGTTGGGAGCACCTCTCACTCTGTCTGCACGACCCAGCGACTCTCATCGTCCTTGGCTCGGATGGCGGTGACCTCTGAGATCATACCCAGACTAGAGGCCCTCTTTGCCTCTTCCTTTGACCCCGGAGGAAGTACATTGTCCTTCCTCTTGCCACTAACACTAATCCGGGGTGCTGCGACATCCTCTATCTCTCTCATGGTCGGTGTCTGACCATGGAATCCATATTCGTGGGGATCCACTGAAAATCACGGCGAATGGACAACTTAGTCATTCTCGAATCTCCCTCACCTTAGCGGTCGGTGGCCATATAGTCATCCAACCGTCGGGCTAACTCTGTAAATCTAGCCACATAGTCCATCACGGTCGCCTTTGCGCCCATTTCTGGAACTCACGAGCTTGCATGCCTCATGATCTCTGGAAATACTTACCATAGAACAGCTCCACGAGCTACGCCCATGTCACCTTACTCTAAGTCTCTAGAAGTCTAACCCATCTCCACCATACCGGGCCTCGCCTCTAGGTGAATAAGGTAACTTGATCTGATCGTATCGGAGGTGATCTCCGCTGGCCTCGATGCGTTCTCGATCTGCGTAAACCAATGATCCGCCACCATGGATCTCCTCCTATGAATGTAGGATGTTGCCCTAAACCTCCTGGAGGTTACTGGGCGTTCGACTGCACTGCTCTGTTGCTTTGTGCAATAGCGGTGCCGCCTTCGACCTCCAGCAAAGGCATGCGATCAAACATGGCGGTACGGTCGAATGTCGGTGGTGCGGCCAGCTAGTGCCAGTGAGCGTCATCTACGCCTCGTATCTACTAGCCATCTACAATTAACATGACAGTTAAATCTCAATACAGTATCGTCTAAGGCATAAACACGGCCCCGAGACACTAATCATACCGTAAATCGGTGTATACACATTGTCTTGCATTTTCAAGTGCTATGAGGCAATTAATTTACATTTAAAATATCGTTTTCAACAAAAATTTATTTACTTGAAATTCATTTTTTTGAAATTATTATTATTATTATTTTTCGAGTACATCTAATTGCAAGTTTAAAAATTCAATAAATGTCTCAGAGACACAAACTGACCTCGAGATACTAATCGCACCTAGAAAAAAAAAAATTCTGCATTTACGTCAATGCATTTCTGATAAATGCAATATAGATATTTCATATTAATCACCCCCGAAAATTTTTAAAATTTTTGTACTCTTTTTAACCACTGATGGTGTTCGTGAGCAGTGTCCATGAACGATGTCCAAGCGGTGACTCTAAGCAGTGCCTTGTCACAAAAGCTGGGTTGGAGTGCCTGTGATCGCCTGCCGGGCCAGTCGCCTTTGCTGCGGCGCCTGGTCACTTAGTCGTGATTCTTCTTGCAACAAACTGTCGCGGCGCGTAATCGCCGCGAGCCCGGTAGCGGTGCGCGCGTCTTTGGCGATGCGCAACCAGCGACAACGCCCGAGCTGACTGGTCGGCGACCTCACTTTGATGTCGCGACATCAAGGCTATCGAGGAATCGTATGGCGACGTAGTCGATGTCGCGACACCACTTCGCTTTACTCCGGTCGCGACCTCAAAGCGGTCAGCGGCCTGACCTCTAATGCATCCAATCCACGGTCGCGGCGTCCATTTCTTGTCGCGACCTCACGCTGACCAGACCAGGTCGCGACCTCAAGTCATGTCGCGACCTGCGAATTTGCGAGCCGCCCACATGAATTTCATGTAGCGACACAGGGCCGCTTCGGTCTAACCTCGGCCCAGTGTGACACCAAAAGGATGTCGCGACACCAACTCCTCCAGTCCAGTTTCTGCCTTGCAAATTTTTTTTTTTTTCTTTTTTTTGAAATCATCCGGTACTTTCTTCCCTGTTACTCCTTTATCGTGCTTTAACCTGCGTATACAACTTCAATATATTTATAAATATTGGCCTATAATCTTATTCGGTTTACTACAAAACCTTAAATTTTCTTCATCTCATGATAAATAAATTTATAAAATTTATTTATTATTTTTCCTTTCTATCGGTAGCCTTCCTTGCTACTTCTATATGATGGCAATCTTGCATCCATATGACAAAAATTTTATTAAAATTTTTATTTTGTCTTCTAATAAACCAATCATTGATTAAATTTGTTTGGGTTATACTTTCTTTGTTCAGGTTACACCTTTGTAAACTCTAAAAGTTTCCCAACACATCTTTTTTTTTTTCCTATGTACTTTAATCACTAAGCACACAAACAATTTCATCTGCAACTATGGTAAGCATACCATTCCACAATAATCATCAAATCGCCTAAAACACACAAAACACGTGCATGTAGTATATAGTTTTGTCAGTGATTTCTAGGTAATCTCATACCTAAACTGACATCGAACCACCTAGTGGTGATGGATACCCAAACTTCCGAGCTCCTTAGGTATTCGTATATCTAGGCTCGATGCAGTGTGGCCTTGGATTTCAGGTCAGTTGACTACCGAATCAGCTCGCGGAATACAAGTGGATATCGGGTTACCCGACTCCTCTTCAAAAAATTGGGCGGAGTCTCCTTTGTACGGGGAGCTCTACCCACTAACTGCTTTGCGTGAAACATCTAATGGAGTCGATATAATCACAATAATAATAAATATGGATAAAAGCCTCTTGGGCCCCTGTCTGCAATATCCATATTCCAACTATATACAATAGTTACAAGAGTTAAAATTTTACTCTTATACAACACATATTAAAATCTAAGATTCTAATACATGTAGTACATCCCCTTGTGAATCAATGCAGCTCGAACTTTTCTTGAAATGGCCTCTATGATGGTGAGTCTCACAGTCTTTGCTCACATTGCACAAATAATAAATTCCCATGGCGGGTTAGCTATCGCTCGATGGTGGAATGCGCCCTAAGTGGACTACTCTCACTAAGTGCGGTCTGTCTCAAAAAAAGAATAAACACACATTCAAGCGGAAATGCATGATCTGCCAGATAATACACATGACCAACTCGGATCAGAGTCCTCCGCAGAACTCTCTCTTTTGCTCGCTAAGCCTTGTATGAAATTATTGTTTTGTTGGTGGACAACCACTCCGATAATATATATATCAATTGGGCGCTCGGAAGCTGATTGATATATTATTTGTTAATGGACTGCCCTCCGATGAATATCAATTGGGCGTGACCAGTTGATATTTTTCGTTTGGACTACCCTAGATAATGAATATTTTTAGACAACCCTCCGATGTTTACTCTAGACTCGTCTCATGCACTAACCCTATAGTCCTAGGATGTTCTAGTGCATATGGAATGCGTAATGCGATTCAGTTAGTGCAATTCACATGTAAAGAAATATAAACATGAATATATTCACATAAAATTAAATCACATAATCATGTTATGTAATTATCATTTCAAACATCAAAATTAGCTCACTTGGGCTAATGATCAAACACAAGCAATTCGATTTGAATTACTTGACCAAACCCATATTTTCACAAATTTTATTTTGTGAAATTCTTTATTCGAAACGATGAACCACTCGTTCTTGTTCTATGAACACAAATCATCGGTTCACTTTGTGAACCCGTATTTCTCGGCCATTTCAGGCCTCAATCAAACCAATAGATGCTTTATGGAACCATTCATCACACATTTAACCCAAACAGTCCGTGGCTGATGCGGACTATTAGTGAGTCTCAAATCGAAATTTGGTTTCAGGTTTGGGCGAATCAAGCAGTAGTTCAAGGCCCTCCAACCAGCAGAAACATTTATGGTACTTAAACAAGAATAAATACCAGAGTAGGAGAAACCCTACCTCTTGGGTTGAGGAAACTCCCCCAATATGGTACCATACGAAGCCCTCTCCACGCTCAAATGATTCTCACTTCTTGTCCCGAAAATTTGTAGACCAGTCGTCATAGATATTCTAGAGAGAAGTCAAACGTTCTCTCTCTAGAATTTCTCCATGTTTGGCTACTGCATCTCCCCCCCTCCTTTTTCTTCTTCCCGTTTCTTTGGCTTAATAGAGGAGAAGATGCACTATACACTATTTTGTCACTTTGTGACTTAAAATCAAAATCAAAATACTGTGTCCCTTCATTTTTACCGAGTTTTTAATATTCGGCACTATCTGGTCGTCCATTTTCATCATTTCTCTATATACCACTTATGGCAATTGCATGATCGTGCTCTATGTGACTTCGTCGTGTCGAAAATCGTTTCACGGCACGGCAGTGATGCTCGAAAAATGTATAAATTATTGTCTCGGGTCGGCCAAATTTTACGTGCTAGCTAGATTTCGCGAGACAATTCCAATGGTGCAATCCATTTCATCATCCAATATCTAGAGAATAAATTTCGGATTTTTAACCAAAATAACAATTTTGAAATCAAATTCGATTTACCTTACTTTCGAGTTTGAATTTCTCGGGTCTTACAAGCATCGCGTACATTCGGGTACTTATTGCTTTGTCAGGCTCATTTCTTATTCTTGGTTTAGGTAGTCAACAGGTTATATGATAAGAGTATGAATAACGAATAAGGCAATGTGTACATCGTTACTGCTACGAATGTACCTAGAGTGCCTGCGTACAATCTCAGCTACGTAGTAACTACGGGTTCCTGCAGTACAGAAATATAAGCTCGTGATTCTCGTGCCACCCAGTGAAGCTGAGCTAAAATCAACAAAATTTATATACACCTAAAGTTCCTACTCTTTGTAGTAGTCGAGCTCTTTCCCAGTATAATGAGTGGTCTAAGTCGAACACGAGGATGGGTTTTCATCCTAAAATGATTTGCGCATAAATTCACGAAGGTAAGGCTTTCTATTTGGACTCTTTTGGATTTGCTTCAAAAGCAGTGGAAATGGGTTGAGAAAAGCGAAATTGTAAAAACTGAAAATAAAGTGTAAAAGTTAACTTTGAAGATTTAGGTCACTAACTTGGTAAGTTAGGGCAAGCAATTAATCTCGGGTTTATCCTCGCGTTATGACATACGACCTAGTCGAGGCATGGCAGGATCTGTGTTTAACTAGCAAACCTCACCCTTGAAATCAACTCCTGTTAAGATTAACTTCAGTAGCATGCATCTATGGCCCTTTTACTATTTGAAACCCTAGCATTTTAAATATCATTTTGGAGGCTGTAAAAGACCATCTAAAGAACAGTTAGCATTAAGTATACCTGTATCCTGAAGCATGGAAGTAGTGGCCAATTAATAATACATTTCAATGCTATTCAACCTAGTTTGAGAAGATGGAATTCTATGAAACACAGTACCTATGGCTTTTAATACAGGGGACAACATGCATATGCCCCACCACCAAGCTAGCTTCCTTCCTCTTCAAGAAAGGAGGCTTGTAAACATCTCTTGAGTTGTCATCCTCAGAGGGTGTTTGGCAGCAGAGTAAGAGAAAGAGGAGAAGAAAGGAGAAAAGCAAAACCTAATTAAAATAAAAGACTTGCTATTTACCAAAGCTAGAAAACTTACAAAATTCTTCTCTCCCTCAGAAGTGTTCTCTTTTGTTTTACACCAAAACCACAATAGGCCACCTCGAGAGCATGAAAATACCCGAAAACCCTACAAAAAATTGGATTTAAGTTAAAGAGACGAGAAGTAATACACCAAGTTTGAAGTCGGTTGGCATTAATTCTGAAAACATGTGAGGCATTAATTTATTTAGAAATTGAAGAATTTCGCTAGCGGCGAAATCACGGTATAGCGAAAATGGAAAATTCGCTAGAGCAGATGTTCGCTAAGTAGCGAAATTCCCTTAACAAGCGAGTATTGTGAATAATCAGTATTTTGGCTAAAAATGGTGCCTAGCGGCGGGGTGGTACGAATTTGGAGATTTATTGGAGTTGCTGAATTTTTAAGCTAATGTTGCGAAATTTTCGCAATCTACTTCGCAACTCTAGCGAAAATTCTGCTTTTTGTTGATCTTCACTCTGTCTTCTCACGCATCAATTTTCTTCACTTTGCCTTGAGATTTCTCATTGATTCTTGGGGTGAGTTCAGTGGTAGACGTGGAATCGACAAATCTTCATGATTCATCACATTTGACTCGAAAAATTGAACTCGAGAGTGCGCGAGCACCTCGAAAACAACGAAAATACCCTCTAAACATAAGTGGTGCAGAAGACTTGAACACTTCAATTTAGTATGAATGACATGATTAATGCAAAAAGCACTCAAAACCTATCTAATATAGGGTTGAAATTGCACTTTTTGGGCACTAATCACCACCCAATGAAACGTTGCTAGTCCCTTAGCAATGCAAAAACAAAAAGGAGAGATGCATGTAGTGATTTTAAAGAAAGTTTATGATTGAGTATATGAATTTATATAAACATTCTTTATTAAAGCGAAAAAATTGACATCTGATTGTAAGCGATATGAAAGAACTAAATCCATACAAGAGGAAACAGATTCCTAGGTCAATCTTGGTTCCATGATTCTCAACTTGAATTTCACTAAGAATCTAATGGTTCTTTATATAACCAGATTAAGCGATAAATTGCAAAATTTGTCTCCACTCCCCACTGACCTAACAGCGACATGGCCTTAAGTTTGTTGAACAACCTAGATAGGGATAGTTACACACTTCTTTCTTTATTCAACTACCATTGTAAGGAAGCAATGCTTAAAGTCGACTTCACCAAAGTCGAGTGTAGAGGTCCGCAGATGACTCCCGACGATTAAGGTTTAGGGCATCGACGAAAGGATCACTTGACCACAAACTCTACGGGCTTCACCGGGACTCAGTATGACTTGAAAATCAAGCATCTACAAATCGTTAGACTCTACCTAATATCCATACATGTAACAAACCGTCGATGACTCGACCAATTAAGGCATAGGGGCGTCGGGTTTTCAAAAGGCTTTTAATGCATACACCCACTCGGGCGGGTGCTTTTAGGGTTTCGAAGCCCGAAACTTCACGACTTTATTTTCTTTTCTTCTTTTCTTTTTCTTTTCTTTTTTGCTTTTTCTTTTCTTTTCTTTTTGGAAAACTGACATTGGTGTCTTCAAGTATGGGTAACCTGAGCCTATCTAGGTTATGACATGTAAGGCGGTATGCAAACGAAAGAGCCGAACAAATTCCGACCCTATTGAAATAATGCGGGTGCCGGTGTGTGAATTAGCATAAGGGGAGAAATTTAAGTTGAGCATCTTTGGGCGTAAGTGACCCAGAATTGTTTCAAGCATGGAATTTGTTCTAACATAGAGAGGTGAAAAGCAGTGCTTGATTTCCCAACATAAAAGCGATTAAATTGTCCGATTGTAGCAATTCAATTGTTCAGTGAAAAAGAAAACATTTTACACATGGTAAAGGAGCCGCAAAAACATGATATGTACAAAAAAGATTTGTATATATATAAGGCGAAGACCAGCTTGATATAGCCAAAATGGCTAATACATGAATACAAGCTAAACACAAAAATAATAACTCTTATGGCTATACATAAATTCTAATCAAAATCGGTAGGCGGAGTTGATAAAGAAATGTGTATCTGAAAATCATAAAAGAGACACAACCACCTCTTGCTTGCTATGGTGGTGGTGGTGGTGAGCTGGCTAGCTAGCTGTGCGATCGAACATCAAAGGCGGCGGGTGGTGGGGTCCTCTCTGCGTCGGGAACATGAGGGCAGGGTGGGTCATAATACGTGTCGGCTGGAGATGACTCACGGGCCAACGCATGATCTGGGAGGTACACTGCGTAAGGCTCTTTAGTGGCTTGAGATAGCATCCATCACCGGTATCTCTCGGTGACTGTTGTACTTTCCGTGAATGGTGTCTTTGAATAGGATGGAGCGAGGGTATCGGCTGCGATTAGCGATGTAGTGCGTGGAGGAGGGGATGGGTGACATACGTGGGCCCAGGACTCTGTCTTGTCTCGGGCTCGGAGGCGGGTATATCATACGTATGGCGGTCCTCGGCCTCTGACACAGTACCTCCTCCACGGTCACGTGGTCGTAAGTGGAAGATACGAAGGTCATCATCATCCACCGACATGGCCAGATGACCTCAGCCCGATCTGGCCTCTCAGATCCACTTGTGCTCGAGAACATGGCGGAGGTCTCGGCATCGTAGTGGAATGTTCTGCTGGTACGGGTCCTTCAGGTGGACCTTGCTCTCAAAGCGCATGAGAGGCCATCGCCGGCTCGGAGAGTGGGCAAAATCCCAGGGTCCGGTAGCGCCTCGAGATGCTCCCTCTCTGTGCGTAATCTTTGAAGCGGAAATAAGCTCGTCACGAGCGGATGGTGGCAAAGCGACATACGAGGTGGGAGGCGCCTCTGTAAAATCTCTTAGTCCGGCGGTGGTGTCGGCTTGGCCTTCGAACCATCGATGAGCGGGTGGGCCCGCTCTGTAACCCTCTGCATTGGCGGCGTATAACTGGGGCAAGAGATTTGCTGAAATATCGACCGCTCTGAGTACTCCGCGGCGATCATGTGCGAAGCGAAGCTCCGCGGACTAGGTGATCCTTTAGAGGTCATCAGTGGTAAAGCTATGACACCACTTTCGTGGGTAGTAATCTTTGCCTCGGAGTCATGAGAAGGTAATAGTGAATACTCCTCGATCAACCTCATATCCGGTATCTAGGATCGGCCCACTCGGTGCGGGGGCGTCGTAGTCACGACTCGATGGAGCGGTCTGCCGATGGGTCGCACATTCCGAATGGGGTTCCTACGAGCGATGGCCTCGAATCCTCGAGGCGGCGACGGCGAGGTGATGAAGTCGCCTCAGCGGCCAGGAATATTATTTGGTGATGGTGGAGTAGGGAAGATGTTTCGCTGGGCCAGATGTGTCGGGCCGCAGGCGGGCCCTCCCCCAGCTCTCCTCAGGGGCCTGGGTGATGGGGCCGGGTCCAATCACGTGTGTCCCGATGCTTGTCGGAATCGGAGGCTCCTCGGTGCGGCCTCGGGGGCGGTGATAGTCTTTGGGCGGGGATTTGGGCGGGGCCCCTCTCGGGCGTCTTCCCGAATCTCACCGTGAAAGACGGGACCCACCCTACGAACCATGGAACCATCTTGTCTCGAAATAAAAATGCTGGAAAAGGCTGACTCCTTTGGAAATGTAGGCGAGGCTCTGTAGATAAATAGGGCCTCTGACCAAGCAAACAAACCGGGGCTCACTTTATATTTGAAATCGGCTCTGGACTAGCCAAGCGAGGCTGATGGCTGATCAAGCGGCGGGACGGGCGCAGCGGGCAGGGCCGACGGTGATGGCTTAGGCCGAAAAAGCCCGGGGCTCGTCACGGCCCAGTGAATCTCAGTCGAGGGCGGCCCGAACAAAATCTTATTCTTGAAGCGCTGTGAGAGTGCGATGCTTCGGCAGCCATTCTACTTACATTAGTGGAAGCCTGAGCTCATGATCTCTGCCAGAGATGGCGTTAAGCGTGACCCGGGGCAGGATCACGGGGAGCAAAGGGCGGCTATGTACAGTGGGGGAGCAACTCGGCGGTGGTAGTGTTGCGCGGGCGCCGGGGAGACTCTAGGGACGCGATGGGAGCTTGAGGCCCGTGGGGAGGGGAGAATATGAAGTGGCATTTTAGCCAAACCCCCTCCCACATTTATATAGAACGAAAATGGGAAATAGGAAGGGTCTCGTACCCAATTTTCGCTATACTTAATTTGGCCACTATTTAGTCTTCACCATGTAATCAATTTTTTGAGTAATTAATTATATTATATAAAACAAAATTATTGTTGAAAGACTACTTATATGATCTACAATTGGAATTGAATACACATACTATAATATATAAATTAAATTACTAACAAGTGAAAGAGAAAGAAAAAAAAATTCTAAGTTAACGATTTTTTGAAAAACTACTAAAACTAACTAAATTAACTAACCACGAGAAAAATAAAGAATTGTGGAGCTACTTGATTCGGTTTTTATGGAAACAGAACAGGTTCATTCTGAAAATTTACTCAAGGGTCGAGAGGGAATGATCTCCTCAACTTGCATCGCAGTAACTGGGCTGACTCAGATGTTGGGTGGCCAATTATTGACTGTTCCTCGGTGATATTTGTTGAATTGAGCAATTGGCTTGCGGTTGAATGTTATTGGCAAGACCGATTTTCTGTACGTCTCCTTGGCTGGTTACTTCTTGCAATTCACGGACATTTTGCTCTGCACAGCGACCAGATTGAAACGCCATCAGTTATATGATTTTCATTTTCCTAGCGACTCATGTTTGTTGTTCAAATGAAAGATATTCAACTCGAGTCATGTTACCAAAGGTAAGTTGCATGACTCCATTAGAGCAATTTATTATTGCATTGTTTGTGGCCGAGAAATGGTTTTCTAAGATGATTGGTACATGATTGGGTTCATTTGCAATTGGCTGAGTGTCGAGCACTCACAAAAATCTTGGGTAGTGAATTTGTCTATTTTCATAAAGGACATCCTCGACTATCCCCTTAGGGATTTTCAGCGTCATCGACCCGATGATAGTGTGATGTTGGTAGGTTTAAGTTCACTAAACCTAGATGCTTGTGTCTTGAATGCGGCATTAGGATTCTACTTGGCTCTAAATTGGTAAGGACTTTCTATGCAATTCCCACCAATATTGACTGAAATTGTGGGAGATCATGGATCCTTGTATTTGGCCGAGTGTTGCTTTGGATTATGGCGACTTGTTCGGTGAAGTACTTTCTTCTCGTGCTAATCCTTCTTGATTGTGCAAAGATCTTTCAAAATTTTGCATGACGGGCGCTGTTTGATTATGTCCAAAGAGGTATGTTAACCTTCACTTGCCTTAAGACCTCTAAAATGCACTTGTTGAGATGCCTTCTTCTTACCTCTAAGTCGCTGTGGAAATGGAGGTGGTATGCGGTATTTCATTGAATCTTCCTTTAGGAGAATATGCTCGAGGCTACTGATTCTTCTCCTTGCATGGATTTTTCAACGGGTTTTGGCATAGGGCGATCAACCTCTTTTCCACTTCACCGGGGTAATTATAGCCTTAACCTAAATCCGTTTCGGGTGTTGGATGACCCACTTACGTAATTCCCTTGGGATTTGGAAGTGTTTGAGAGGGAAATCTCCCTCTCTCTTGTACCTCTAGCAACTTGTTAATCTTTGTGATTGAATACTGTAGGTTATCCATTTTCTGGTTGAGATTACTCTCAAGGCCATCAATTCTCTTATTCACTGTATTCTCTACAGTATCAATTCTTTGTGCCAGTTGCACATTGATTCCTTTTTGTTCCTCAACAAAGTTGCCCACCACCTTACTCAAATTCAATATGGCTTGTTCTACTGGAGAAGAGGATGATGGTTGTTGGCCATTTGTGAGGGGAACCAAGGCGGGGTTTGGCACTGGGGGAGTACATAGCGGGGTTGGGTCTCCGCTGAGAGGTTAGGGTGATTCCTCGGTGGATTGTAGGTAGCCACCATATGGAGCGATGGATTATTGTGGCTTGTATTGTGTCTTCGAGTGTCGCACATTCGACATCAAATCCTTCCGCTGCGGGGGGCCATAGGACGCCTGACTCTCTTGGGTGCACGGGGCATTGGAAATTGGTGCAAGGATTGGTGTACGGGATTTTAGATCCTTTGCTGCACCTCTTTGGAGGCTGTTTGCTGAGCTCCTCCTTTCCTTCTTCAGGGTTGAAGTCACAGCTCTCGTCTCTATTTCTTACGGCGGTGCATGCATCCCGCCTTAGGTTGACGGGTGGTCTCATCCTATCCATTTCTCTAGGGTTGGGCTCATTGACCCTTAGAGTTTCAGCCACGTAATTTAAAATCCATGGCTTCGTAGGGATGCTTACTTAGAAAGTCTCCCCACATAGTTTCCAATTTGCCTCGTAGCGGGAGACATACCACCATAGAGAGTGGTTCCTGCCAACATCAAGTGTCAAACCCATGATGTGGGCATGCGATGGTTTCCATAAATCTCTCCCAACAACGGTAAAATCTCTCACCATCATGAGGCACAAAAGTATAAATTTGTCTCTTCAAATTGTTGGTCTTATGAGCACTGAAGAACTTCTTCGAGAGTGCACTGCTTGCAGCTCAGCCTAATTTCTAATGGTTCTAGGCCTCAATGAGTTGAGCCATATCTTGGCCTTGTCCTTTAGAGTCAATGGAAATGCTTTTAGCTTCAGCAAATCCATGTCCATCATACCTTCCTTGAAGGTAGTGCAAACCTCCTCAAAATCCCTAATATGAGTGTGGATTTTCATTTCCCATACCATGATATGTGGGCGAGGTACCAAATAAGGCCTCAACTGCTACATCCGGCGGGAGGAATGATACAGGATGGGGCACTAACTGCAGAAGGGTGGATGTGATCCCTCTTGGTTTATAAGCATTTGGATTCATAGGGGGTTCTGGTTGACTCTGTTGTTCCTCGGTATGGGATCCATGGTTTTGATATGTACAACGACTACTGACCGTCGAGTTGTGTACTTATCCTATGCAATACACTGATGTGTCTCTATCCTTTGTTGCATAAACACTGTTACAAAATTTAGAGACAACAAGAGCTTGCAAGGTGAAAGTTAAATAACAAAAATTAAAGCCCGACTAAAAAGCGAAGCTTGATGCGATCAACTGGTAATGGCGGCAGTTCTACTTAGTGATTAACCAAAGTAAAAGGTTACCTGCTTGTGATGTTGATCACAAGTACACTTCAACTTACCATTAGCGGAGTTTGGCACCGTCCGTAGCGGCCATTTGATTGTCTTACGATGAGGTGAGCTAAAATCAACAAAATTTATATGCACCTAAGTTCCTCTGCTAGTGATCGACTACTGCGATATATTGATCTAAATTCGAACACGGGGATGGGTTTTCATCCCCAAAATGATTTGCATAAGTGCGAAGGTAAGGCTTTCTATTTGGACTCTTTGGATTTGCTTCAAAAGCGTGGAAGTAGGTTGAAAAGCGAAATTATAAAGCGAAATAGAGTGTGAAAAGTTAGCTTTGAAGATTTAGGTCACTAACTTGGTAAGTTAGGGCAAACAAATTAATCTCGGGTTTTATCCGCCACGGCGTTATGACATGCAACCTATAGTCGAGCATAACGGGATCTATGTTTAACTAGCAAGAGCCTCACTTGAAATCAACTCCTATTTGGTCGGCTTCGCAGCACATGCATACATGGCCTTTTACTGGTATTTGGAAACCACAGCATTTAAAATATCATTTCCAGGGAGGCTCGTGAGACCTCTAAAGAACCAGTGCATCTAGCATTAAGTATGCCTTTGTATCCTAAGCATGGAGTATTGGCCCGATTAATAACATTGATGCAATTCAACCTAATTTGAGAAGATGGGGGTCATAAACACAGTACCTATAGCTTTTAATACAAGAGGACAACATGCATATGCCCCACCACCAAGCTAGCCCTTCCTCTTCAAAGAAAGGAGGCTTAGCCAAGCATCTCTTGAGTTGTCATCCTCAGAGAGTGTTTGGCAGCAGTAAGAAGAAAGAGGGGAGAGAAGGGAGAAAGAAAAACTAATTAAAATAAAAAGACTTTATTCTGAAAAATAGAAAACTTACAAGAATTCTTCTCTCCCCCAATTGTTCTCTTTTGTTACAAAACAAGAGGGGCTTATATGAATTTTTAAAGGCATGAAAATACAAAAACCCTACAAAATTGGCTAAGTTAAGGGCCCGAGAGTAATACACCAAGTTTGAAGTCGGTTGGCATTAATTGGCTATGGCCGAGGCATTAAATTTCGCTAGGCTGAAAAATTTCGCTAGGTAGCGAAATCACCAGGCATAGCGAAAATGGAAAAATTTCGTAGGCCAGGAGTAATTTCGCTAGCTAAGCGAAATTTAACTAACTGCTTGAATTGTTGTGAGTAAGCGAATCGGTATTTCGCTAAAAATGGTGCCTAAGCGAAGCTGAGATTGGTCTAGCGAAATTTGGAGATTTAAGCTAAGGTTCATAATTTTAAGCAACTCTGGCGAAGTCTGCTGTTGATCTTCCTCCTGTCTTCCTCACGCATCGATTTTCTTCCCTTCACTTGGTTTTCTCGATTCTTGAAATTTAGTTGATGGTAGTGTGGAATCAATCTTCGCGATTCATCATTTATTTCGAAATTGAACTCCGAGAGTGCAAACACACCACAAAACAACCAAAAATACCCTCTAAATGGCATAAGTGGTACTAAGGAACTTGAACACTTTAATTGGTATGAATGACATGATTAATGTAAAAAGCACTCAAAACCTATCTAATATAGGGTTGAAATTGCACTTTTAGACACTTAATCACTTTCTGTAGTACCTCTGGGTCCCCAGTACAAGTATAAACTCTATAACTCCTACGGAATGAACAAATATAAGTTTTTCTATAAGTACAAGTATGTGTATAAGTTTGTTATATGAATTCATGAAAAATTCTAATATGCGCTCTTTTGTATATACATTCTTTGTTATATGCTTACTATAAATGAGTATTAGTGCATGTGTATACGTATAAGTCATATGTTTCCCACTAAGCAAAGATTAGCATGGGTTTTAATTCATGTAGGTATAGAGGAGGATGTCTGCAATCTTCCTCATACTGCTCGGCTAATTAACTAGTAGGAGTACATCACAGTAGGTTTTGCGCTCTGATTATATAAATGTAAATGTATATTTTTTTGTATATGTATATGTAAATGGGACTTAAGACTATATGTATTGACACTGTAAACACCACTACGGTGATAGTTTTATTTTGTATTTTTGTATATGATATTTTGATTCAGTTATAAGACTTAGGCCACAATGTCGAAACGGAGTAAGAATCTAGTATAGTTTGCGCCCCGCTTCATCACTTTAGGTATGGGGTGTGACGATGTTGGCGGGAAGCGTGCAAGCGGCTTGTTACAAAAATGTGAGCCTTCATCGCTGATTACCACTTTGGCATCAAAAGTAATAGTTGGAATGGCTTCCACCCACTTGGACATGTAATCCACTGCCAACAGTATGTACTTATGCCCATAGGACAATGGAAGCGCACCCGTAAAGTCAATACTTGATAAATAACCCTGTACCTCTAGAATATTCGTTAATGGCATTTCATTTCTTAACTGATGTTCCCGGTCCTTTGACCGCGAATCACGAGGACTTTGCAAGCAGTGTGCATCTTTGAATATAGAGGCGAAAAGCGGGTTGTGGTACCCTTTGGCGATGTTCTCTATCCATTGAAGTGACCCCGCTCTGGGGTAGCGATGCGTCGATATCTCACCGAGCTGCTAGGAACACACCTTGAATGATCGATCGACACATTGTTTAAAGGGAGTTAGGTCTTCCCGCAATAGTGCTTCACTTCTGCAAAGAATCTTTTCTTTTGTTGATAAGTGAGGTCAGGGGGAATAATACCGGAAGACAGATAATTGGCTATGTCGGTAAACCATGGAAATTTGTTTCGACATGGAGACGAAAATTTAGTATCTGCTCATCTGGGAATGTGTCATCAATCTGTAAATGATGTCTCTACACTGTTTCTGGAATTTCCAGTCTTAACAGATGATCAGCCACCATATTTTCGGAACCCTTCTTATCTCGAATCTCGACATCAAATTTTTGTAATAGGAGCACCCACCGAATAAGTCTAGGTTTTGTGTCTTTCTTAGTCATCAAGTATTTGATTGCGAAATGATTTGTGAACACCATAACTTTGTTTCCTAGAAGATAAGATTGGGTGTCAAGAAATGACTCCTGATAGCTACTAATTCTTTCTGTTGTGGCATAATAGAGTTTCGCATCATTCAACGTTCGACTGGCATAATATATGGCATAGAAGACTTTTTATTTTCTCTAGCCCAAAATGGTCCCAACTGGAAAGTCGCTTGCATCGCACGCAGAAGTTCAAATGGAAAATTCAATGCGGAGTGACTACGCCAAGTAGAGGTTAACTTCTTTTCGTGACTCAAAGCATTCATGCATGGCTCATTGAACTCAAAGCGGAACACCTTGCATAAGAAGATTGAAACCAGATTTTGAAACTTTTGAGAAATCTTGGATGAATCGTCTATAAAAACCTGCGTGGCAAGGAAACTACGTACTCCCTTTGCGTGTGGGAGGAGCGGTTTCTCTATGATCTCAATGCCCAGCTCGGTCAACCTCAATTCCTCTTGGATATCACGATGCCCTAATCTAGGCCTTCTCTCACCATAAAACGGCACTTTTTCCCAATTTAAAACTAAATTTGGTTTCCATGCACCCTTTTCGGTGCGTGTTCGGATTATGGGCGGAGTCATCAAATGTAGACCCGATCATTGAGAAATCATCCATGAAGACTTGATGGATTTTTGACCATGTGCAGAAAATATTGCCATCGCCACATCTGCGAAGGTTCACGGGCGTTACCTGACCCGAATGGCATTCTCCGGAAAGCGAAAGTGCCATAAGGGCATGTAAAGGTGGTCTTCTCCTGATCTTTCGGAGCAATGGGGATCTGATTGTATCCCGAGTATCCATCCAAAAAGTAGAAGTACTCATTCCCCGCAAGTCGATCTAACATCTGATCAATAAATGGAAGTGGAAAATGGTCCTTTCTGGTCACTTTGTTCGATGCTTGATGATAAATACAAATTCTCCATCATGCTTGATACGGTGGGAGCGAGTTCATTTTTCTCATTTATTATCCACTTAGTAGTTCCTCTTTTCTTGGCACCACTGACGGGGCTCACACATGGCCTTCGAGAGATGGGTATATCACTCCCGCATCTAACCATTTAAGTACCTCCTTTCGAACTACCTCTTTCATTTAAGGATTTAAGCGTCTCTGGGCATCCACTTTCAGCTTGCTATCTTCCTCCAATAATATCCTGTGCATACACATTGATGGCCGGATCCCCTTTATATCAGCTAGGGACCATCCAATCACTTCTTCATGCTCCTTAAGGATCTTCAACAATTTATCCTCCTCCATGTTAGAGAGGGAGGATGAAATGATAGCTGATAGTGTAGATTCTTCCCCAAGATAAGCATATCTCAAATGATTGGGGAGTTGCTTCTCTTCCATAATAGGGGGTTTCTCAATAGAGGGAGTCAATCGGCAGGGTGTTTAGCTCCCAGATTCAAAGTACTTTCTTCTAGTCGGGCCGAGGAAAAGAATCCATCCATTTACATATCTGGTATCTCATCTTCACAGAGGAAGGGTCATCATGAGTCGAAGCTAGTCTCAATGGTTAAAGACGATTGGCTAGACTTATAGCATCCCAGCATATCCACTCGGAGCGGTATCGGTATCATGTGGATGCTTTATGGCATTGAAGACATTGAATGTCACTTCCTCTTCTTGAACTCTCAACCTGAGTTCACCCTTTTGCACATCAATCATTACCCTTCCCGTGGCTAAGAATGGTCGTCTAAGGATAATTGGGACTTCTTTATCTTCTTGCATGTCTAGAATTATAAAATCTGCAGGAAAGATAAATTTGTCCACTCTCACTAACACATCCTCTATGATACCACGCGGATGAGTTAGTAATCGATCTACTAACTGCAAGGTGACTGTCGTCGGACGCGCTTCTCCCAATTTCAGTTTCTTAAAGAACGACCACGACATAAGATTAATGCTCGCACCTAGATCACACAGGGCTCTTTCAAATACTGCATTCCTAATAGCACATGGGATTGTGAAGTTACCTGGATCTTTCAACTTAGGAGGCAACTTATTTTGCAATATAGCACTACATTCTTCTGATAGAGCGACAATTTCATAGTCTCGCAACTTCCTTTTCTTGGACAAGATGTCCTTCATGAATTTCACGTATCCCGGCATTTGCTCAAGTGTGACAAATGGGATGATGTGACTTTTAAGATATCCGTGAACACATGGCTTTGTATCGATATGTTCTTTCCTCGATCTCTGCGGATACTGGATAATAGGCTTCTCATCATACGTAGGTTTCTTAGCTTCAACTTTCTCTGGTGTGTTTGAGACTGGTTTCTTTACTAACTTGTCAGCATCTTTAGCGACCTCGGCACTGCTTTTCTTACTTCCGTGGGTTTCATCCCTCTTCTTGGGCATAGCGGGTGTTCGAGTCTTACCACTCTAAGAGATTCTGACTTTATAGTGCTCCTTTCCTTCTCTCCTTGGGTTAACCTCTGAAGTACTAGGCAGATTTCTATGTTGCCTCTCGCTTAATAACGAAGCCATTGATCCTATTGGACCTCAATTTAATTTGGCTGCTTGTTTGTTGTTGACGTCCCCAATCTCATTCGAACTTATCATGTGACTTCATCATTCCTTATGCATATCAGCTGGCCCCATTTCCATTTTCGGATATAGACTCGATTTCTTCTCTTGAGGTGGTTGGAGAGGATTTGGCTTGCTCCGCAGGGATTACCCACATTTTGATTTTCCATGAAATGTTAGGATGGTTCTTCTACTGGATTGTAATTTTTGACGTATGGGTTGAAGTTCTGATTTTGAGGGAACTTCGCCATATATTGAGCCTGTTCAACAGTCAAATCTCCCATGGCATTCATCATTAGGCACTAAGAGGTGGGATGAGGTCCATGACATTGCTCTCATGCAAGTGGGCTTTCTTCAACTTTATGCAAAGATAATTGAGAACCTAATTGTTGAAAAGCTTATAGTTGCTTTGAGAGTGTAGACACTTGAGTAGATAAGTTTGTGAACATGTCTAAATCAAACACCCCAGCTGGTTTCTTCGATGCTGCTCTCTCAACTGGCCATTGACAATCATTCAAGGCTATGTTCTCAAGAATTTGATAAGCCTCCACTTCATTCTTCCCATAATCACTCTTCTAGAAAAAGCATCAATAAGAGTCCTAGTGGGACGACTCAAACCATTGTAGAAATGATGGACTTGCATCCATTTGGTGAAACTATGGTGAGGGTATTTTCTCAACAAATCTTTGAATTTCTCCCACGCTTCATATAATGACTCTCCCTCATATTGATAAAAGCTACTGATGTCAATTCTCAATTTTGCTGCTTTTGCTGGTGGAAAAAATCTAGCCAGAAATTTGTTCGATAAGTCATCCCATGATGTTATTGAATTTGGCGATTCTTAAATGAGCAAATGCCTGGCTTTCTCCTTCAATGAGAAAGGGAACAATCTAAGCCAAATATCATCATCGCTTACCCCATTATATTTCACTGTATCACACCCATCCAAAAAATTTAGGATATGAGCATTCAGATCCTCGTAATGTGGCTTGAGTGGAACTAAATTCCTTGCGATGGCTGGAGTGATGGACTTGAGCTTAGAGTGTTCGCTTGTATTGCTAGTCTCTAATCAACGGGTGGAGTAGTAGCGAGATGGGCGACCATAATCTCTTATAAAGGGTGGCAACATATCCATATTTGCCGCGTCAAGTGTATACTTCTCGTCCCAATTGAATCAACATCAGTCGTCTCTATTTTCTTCCATGGGGTCCCGTAGGTAGTTTGTTCCATTCTAATTTGCTTCTCTTTTGTCCCTCATGAATTCTTTTCAGCTCTCTCTCAATTCGGGATCAAGGAATAAGATTTTCAAGCGATTCTGGAGTACCATATGACTACTTAAGTGCACAGCAAGTTTTCCTGAAAACAAAGAAAAAATAAAGTATCAAAAATTAAATCAAAACAAATGTATGAAGTACCAAAGAAGTACTTAGTGTTGATATTAGCATAAACACCACGAATAAATAGAAATTCCTCGGCAACGATGCTAAAAACTTGATAGGAGTTTACTTGATTGTGTTTTTGTGGATATGCAATAAGAAGTGCAAATTGCCTAATCGCGCAAGTATACGCTCATCAAGTAATATAGTGTACTCACGATACAAATATCGATCCACAGGGAAAACCTTAATCGTAGTATGCTAAGTACCAAAATTATAATACTTCTTTAATATTGGCTTATGATCGTGATGGCTAAGCGAAATAAACGGTCAAATTATTACTAATGTATATTGTACGATTCAAATGTAAGTATGATCAAAAGAGATTGCAAAAGAGGTTAGGGTGTTGGTGTTGTAGGGCCCAGGTCTTACTATGTGATGCCCGGTTCTATTCCATTATCTAGTATACATGTTCTCGAGGCGGTTCTTATCTATTGTAATTAAAGCCTTTGTCAAAGGAATCATTTAACCTCATCACTAGGTTTCTTGCTCCTTGAAAGCAACCCGAGCATTAAAGGTGCATAGAATGCAAAGAACTCCCAAGCCTCCTAATTTTTGATAATCTTATATTACCAAGTTGATTAGGTTAACCCAACTATGACTAATTCTTTATTCACTTCTCAGATCTTACAAAGAACCACTCACATATTAAGATTGATCATAAGTGTATATTTGATTTCAATAAACATGAGTTAATGATAAAACAAATATATATAAGATAATGAAATTATGAAAAGTCAACACTTTAACATAGTATTCATGTCCAATTCACTACCAACACCTAAAAACACGAAATTAGAACCTCATTATGTTTTGTTCCTAAATCAATCTCGGGTTTATAATGAGTGTTTTTGGGCACTCATCAGATCCTTAAGGAGTTCCATTACTCTCGTTTTGCAGTACATCCGAGTGGCACGAAGATGTATCGAGATCTTCATCTCCACTATTACTAAAGTGGGATGAAAAAGGCTCGTGGGGACTTTCAACGATGGCTCATGTGTCGGCAAATAAAAATTTGAGCATCGGAGGCCGGTAAGGCTACTCTATGCATTGGAGGTAGGCGGGTAGAAGTGGGAGCACGTCGATGGACTTTGTGACCCGCACCACGGACATCTCAGAGGCATGAGACGGTGTGAGTGATAGTGGATCGGCTCAACCCCAAGTCGTTGCATTTTCTACCAGTGCGGATGACCTTCACACTGGAGGAATTCTATAGGTTATACATATGACATATTGTTCGGTTACATGGAGTACTAGTGTCCATAGTATCAGACATGGATCCTAGATTCACCGCACACTTTTGGAAGAGTTTCTAGAAGGCCATGGGGACACACAGTTGACGATGAGCACTGCGTTTCATCCACAGATAGATGGTCAGTCAGAGAGGACCATACAGGTTTTAGAGGACATGTTGCGAGAATGTGTCCTTGATTTTAAGGGTAGCTCAGAAGAGCATCTGCCCTTAGTGGAATTCGCCTACAACAACAGTTATTAGGCGAGTATACAGATGGAAACCTACGAGGCATTATATGGGAGGCCATGTCGATCTCCAATTTGTTGGACGGTGGTGGGAGAGAGACCCACCACTAGTCCGAATTTGATTAAAGACACATTTGAGAAGGTGGGTTTGATAGGGAAGAATCTTCTCACGGCTCAGAGCCGACAGAAGAGTTACGCTGACAGGTAACAACGACCTCTAGAGTTTGAGGCGGGCAATCATGTATTCCTAAAGATAATGCCTAAGAGAGGAGTGGTAAGGTTCGAAAAGCGGGGAAAGCTGTTGCTGAGGTATATCGGGCCCTTCGGGATACTCGAGAGGGTGGGTGCAGTTGCATATTGATTATCATTACCACCGATTTTATCAGGTGTCCATGAGGTATTCCATGTCTTCATGCTCCGGAAGTACACTCTAGATCCGACTCATGTAGTGGATTGGGGCGAACTTGTTTTCGATGCAGATGAGACCTTCGAGGAGGGACCTGTGCATATTTTTTGAATGGCAGAGATCATTTTTACACCGCGTAAAGGCGTGAAGCTAGTGAGAAGGTGTTGTGGCGACAGGGGGTGGGGGAGGCAACATGGGAACGTGAGGACATGATGCGTACCAGCTATCCTTTCTTATTTGAGGACGAATGTAGCACCCCTTCAGGCAGGCAGATTAGGCGGGTCGAGCAGAACAGGGATGCTCGGTTACCACTATATCACTTTATCAAAATCATTTATCAAAAACACGCAGAAGCGTTACATTTTGGTTGGCATAAAAGCCCTTTCAAATATGCGGAAGCGTTTTCAATTTGGGGCAAGCCCATAAACATTTACAAATTCAATGCAATTCCTTTACAGAATATGCATTTAACAAAAATAACATATCGTTTCTGACATAATATCAATCGTATTTAGATAGATACTAAAATAATTTCGGAGTTGAACTCCTTTTGTTTACAAAACAATGTCATGCTAAAAAATGGTGATGATTCATGTGTGACGGAGCATACTGCGCCGAACTTTCACAAATGACTCAGGAGCTCCTCGACCTTGGAGTGCAGCGCGATCCTTGCCTATCACTTTGTACCTATGCATCGATAAAACAATACGCTAAGCATTTTCATGCTTAGTGGTTCTATATAATTCCATTATTCAGTTTCAATTTAAGTCAAATCATGAAATTTTACTGAACAAAACTTTCAAATCTTTTTGGATGATCAATGTCAATACAATACATATACTTATTTCATATATAATAATTTATGGTTCATTGATGCATTCCAAATACTCCCCCTTTCATATGCAATAAATCATTTATAATCAAATCGTACATTTAGCGATGTTAACTTCATTTTAATTTGCAAATGCATCTTTTAATTCAATATGTCAACAATCTCAAAAGTCAATTCAATTCTTCTCTTAAAGGATTTTACCTATGTTTTCGATATATAGGATATCGGAAATCACTTAGCATGGTCATTGTAGATTTGCGGAGTCCGATTATAAAAACATTTGTTTTATAACGCGATTCGATCCGCAGCTTCTTGGCGCTTATTAAAATCGGTCGTGAATACTCACGTCTTGTCCCGGTGGGTGCTTGTCGGAGTGGCACATCAATACGTTTGTTTTGCAGTCACGCTAATTTGACCCGCCAGTAGAGTATACCAATCTATCCTTAATGCGAAATAAACGGTTAATATTCTATTAAAGGCGTTCAAATCCTTTATAGCAAAATCTGATACAATATATGCACATTTGTATAAACGATTCGATTTCAATACTCATGCAAACATTTCACAATCAATTGCCTCAGTAATTAAAAACAGTCAGCGTATGCTTTTCTTATACATTTAGAACAAACATTTCAAATCTTGAAATGAGAATGGAGAAGATAGAAACAGAGCCAAATCTATCTTTTGCCTTGCCTTCGATCTCGGTCCTAGGTTGGGTGATCCTCTGTTAGCCTAACCGATGCACATCGGATTTGGTATACTAGCACTCCGTTGCATAACGCCGCCTCGGCGAGTGCGATCGTTTTCATTTAGTTTATCATATTTGAACCCCGTTAATAATTTATTAGGGTCCTTAAACTATCGGTGTGCGAATCTGAGGTGTTCGAGAAGCAAATCAGTAACAATTTTGTGAGCCGAGTGCTTCTGGCGCGGTATGTAGGCCTTCCGCCGTGACTTAACCTTTGCTAGTAGGTAGGCGTCTTGCGGGGTGCCATTTTGGCACCTTGGCCTCGCCGCGAGGCATCCCAGATACAGCGTGGGGTGCACCGCACGGCGTGGGTTCCTGCGTTGTGGTGTGGGATTCCTACGTTGCGGCGTGGGGCGAGAAATGCCAGTTTTCTAGTTTTCTCTGCGATTTTCTCCAAAAATCCGTCAAAACAAAACATAGAATCGCACTCCCGATAACATCTTTAATATCATCTGGCTTGACCCACGAGCAAAACCCATGGATGGATTAGGGTTTTTCTAACCCCAAACATCAAATACAACATTCTAGGGTTTGGTTCTTACCTTAAATCCCTTTGAATCTTCTTCACCCAAGATGCTTGATCACTTAGAAGCAAGAAGTGGGAAGAAATCACCAACAATCTTAATCTTCTCACCTTGCCCTACCTTTTCTCCTCTCCCTCTCTCTCAAAAACATTTTTGCTCAAAATGCACAAATGTGCTCTTCTAAGACCACATTTGGTCTTATTTCTCATTTTAAGTGTAAGGCCATGTTTGGCTTACACACAAATTCCATTTCTCATTTTTCTCCTTTTTGGTCTTCATTTCACTTTCATTTATCATTTAATTCACTTTGCATTTAAGCTTATTCTATTCTTGACCCTTAGGTCATATTTTACAATTCAAATTTTCCTTTTTATACTTTGGGTTTATTTTCGGGTTTAATCGATTTTTCATTTTAGCATATAACATTTAATCATATGCCCACATATTCATTTCACATTTCACAATTTATCAGTTTTCTCGGAAAAACCAAAGTTTGGCTTAATTCATACCTGGAATATATAATAAAATTATTATAAAAATTCTAGGTATTTTTTGAGGCGTTCTGACGAAGGTCGATGGTTTAGTCATTGAATGTTAAATGGCCCATTTGCATATGCATGTGATTGTGTATATTTGTGTGAATTTTTCGGATGAAATTATTTTAAGGATGTAACACCCCAATTCAGTCTTTTTTTTGTTTTTTAATTTTTTAATTTTTTATTTTTATTGCGGGTCCCAGGTAGAAACAAAAATTTGGAAACCCTGTGTGAACAATGTCTATGAACAGTGTCCATGAACAGTTGCTTAAACAGTGCACAACATAGTGCATTGTTAGCCACTGTGAGAAGTCGATCGCGACAGAGAATCCTCTGTCGCGATAGAACAACTCTATCGTGTCTTGTTGCGTGGCGAGTGGGCAATGCGTGCTTAGTGCGTGTCGTGCGCGCGGTGCTTTGTTACTTGTTATTGCCTTATCGCGACAAGCTTGCCGGCTCATGAAAGTGTCCGTTTCACTGAATCGCGACACGATGAACTCCATCGCGACATGGGATCTTCTTACCATGGCTTAACTCTGTCATGACCTAAAATTTTCATGTTGAAACCTAGATTCCGGCTTTACACACCTTTGCATCATGATAAGGAAAAGTCTTTTAAGTAGCGTAAAGATCTCGCTGCCTTTATCCTCTTATCAGAGACAGAAGAACTGCATGCGCCAACATGAGTTTTCTTTCACGCCCGTTCACATAGCGACTTAAAAGCCTATGTATGGCCCAGAAAAATCCCTCGTTAAGACAACTCTATCCACATGAGAAACTCTGTCGCGACACGCTAAACCTTCTTTGCCTCCGTGCTCTGCCGCGACGCTGGAATGGCTTAGCGGCTCGCTAATAGCGACAACGCATGCCCTGTCGCGACATAGAATTTCCTTCCTTGGCCAGTCTCTGTTGCTATGAGGAACAACCCTATCACGACACCCTTGTCCCTGGTCAGGATGTAAAAACTCTCGTCGTGGCATAAAAACATATGTCGTGACCTAGAAACCTTCAATCTTAATGATTCTATCCACGACAAGGAAAGACATTGCGACACAGAAATCCCCGACTAAGACTGAACTGTCGCGACACCCTACGTCGTGCGTGCCCACGAGGACCTGCCCTGACAAAGATAACCATGTGTGACGGTTCCATTGTAAACACGAGAACTATGTCGCGACATAGGGGCTTCCCAATCCGCAGTGCGGGTGAAAAACTGTCACGACCAGGAAACCCTTGTCGTGACCTAAACATGCAATAGCCTAGTTTTAGGCCTTTCCTGCACCTCCAGCTCTCTCTTAACTGCAGTAAATTCACTACTGCTGCCTCTCTCTCTCTCTCTCTCTCTCTCTCTCTCTCTCTCTCTCTATATATATATATATATATATATATTACAAAGGTAATACTAAATCTAGAAACTTTCCAGCACTTCCAATGAATAGATCGAAAATAGTTTTTATTACAAAACTTCTCCTGTACACATATAAAACTGGTTATTCTATCCAGAATATTACGAGCAGAGAAAATAAGCCAAAATCGGCCTCCTTCACCGCTCACCCATAGTCACCGGATAGGTTCTTCACGATGGACCTCAGATTTAGATTCCCTTTGGTAGAGACAGCCTTCTAATGCCTACGGGTTCTCGACTCCACTTTCTCCTCGAGGTAAAATTTGAAAGAGTCATGTGTTGGGGTAGGCACGAAACTCGGAGGAAAGAAAATCCTCCCAAGCTCGAACAAAGTTTAGAAAAGTATGGAAAACGGTTGGTCTCATTTTTCTTTTAATATAATATAGACATACAATCTGACATAAAACAGTGACATTTCAAATAAATCTCAGGTTTATGTAAAATAAAACAGTAGTTAAATGAATAAACGAGCACCGCATAAAAATAAATAACAACCAATTTCACCATAACAATTCTCAACAAGTCTTTTGGTCAAGTGGCATACTTAACGGTAACCTCCACCCCCTCAAGGTTCTCTTTGGTAGGTAGCATACTTAACAGTAACCTCCACCCCCTCCATGGTATCTTTGTTTCTATAGCATCCTTACGAGAACACTGCTTGAGAATGAATGAGCACGTGCTACAGGGACTATCCTCATCACGGTGAAAGGTGTTTCCGACATCCTTCCCAGGGAACCTCTTGAAGGAAATGAGCATCCTCTGGGAACCTCTCGCTGACATGGTAGTGTTTCCCGAGCATCCTTACAAGAGACCACTTTGGAATGATTGAGCATCCTTATAAGAAACCTCTCATCATGCTCATTTTGACATCCATATAAGAGAATATCCTACCAATGATCATCACCCGTAACTTGATGATTCCATAAATCCCCCGATTTACAAACTATGATTCCAAATATCCACAAATACATTATGGGGGCAATTTCAATAAACAATTAGGAAAATACAAGAGATCGTAACCATGTTATTTTACTACTCAACTCAAATCACTATAATTTAGAAATCAATCCCAAAGAACACATTCAAGAAGAAAATCCATCATTCTCAAATCCTAGGATTTGTAAGACACAAGAAAGGGATTTCATAGGTATTGACTCTAACTTTATTCCCGAGCATGTAATCTTTTCAAAAGACTAAGAGAATGATTTCATATAATGATCTATAACATTGATAGCCCAAAACATACATATATAAATACCCTAGCCTCAATGTAAGTAAATGAGAGAAAACCCCTACCTTAAATCCTTAGTTTGTATGAAGATCTTGAACTTTGATCTCGAATTTACCCTTAAATGTCTTGTTTTGCCCTTCATTTCTTCCTCTCTAATGATTTATAGGGTTCCAAGAGGTGTGGGGTGGGAGTGGAGTGAAAGAAATTAGGGGAAATGGAGTGAAAATGGGTTTTTAAACCACGAAGCTCGACTTTCAGCATTCATAGGATGTTTTAGTTTCTCGAGTACGGTTTTGCCCTTTAAAAATCTCTGATTTGATCTATTTGACTACCCTAAGGTTTTTCGATGTTCCAGATTCATTTTTAATGTTATTTTAACCTAAAAACATTTATTTAGGATTTATTTCAAAACTAAAATATAAATAAATAAATTTACACTCGAAACATTAAAATTACTACCCAAGGAACACCACAGTATAGATTTTTGGTCAACTTTGGAGAATAAACTGATTTGACTCATGTATTTCTAGTATGTGTGATATATATGGTTGGAAAGGTGTACGAGTTAGGGTTCTAACAGAAATAACGGTCTGTCATTTGGACTTTCCAACAAAGAGTTATGATCAAATTGGTGAAAGGTATTGATACACGTCGGCTTTGCTTGGTTCTTATACTTATCTAACTTGAGTTTGGGTGTCTTTGTCACAAATCCTATCTCATGTCTCAATAATATATGTAGTTTGGCTTGCATAAAGATCCATGTCAAGCATCATTTATTGACCAAAACCAAATTACCATTCGTCTCCTAGAACCATCCATAACAACATGATGTAGAACTAGCATATCCATCAAATATTTTCTTCAATTCCTCTAAGCTAGCTAATTGATGAGAATGCGAAATGTCATATTTTTCTCTTTTATTATTCAGCCTTTTATACTTATTATTCTTATAGAATTTGATTTAGGATGTTAATGGAGGCGTTAAAAATGCAAAACAAAGCTAATTGGATGATTGTTGATGGATTTTAGGCATGTGGGGTTTTACAATCCGTCCTTAAAAGAGAGTTTGGAGTCACCGAAACTTACCGATGGGGAATAAGTGGGGGGTACATCTCTCTCGCATTTCTGGCTCAGGTTCCCAGTGATAGCTTCTTCCACTCCATGGTGTTGCCCACTTAAAACAGCCTACCACTAGTCGAATGACTTTGTTGTGAAGGACCTTTTCCTTGGCATCAAGAACTTCACCGGTTGTTCTTCATATGTTGCTCCATCTTGAATTTCTATATCTTCCAAGTCACGACCTGCGTTGCATCCGATTGACACTCTCAACATTGACCGTGGAACACGTCCGCACGGACAGGCGGCGGGTAACCGCAACCTGTCTGTTGCTTTACCCTACTTTGATCACTTCAAATGGCCCGATATATCTTAGCGCTAACTTTCTTTTCTTGACGAATCTAAACACTCCCTTTTTGGGTGACACTTTGAGGAATACATAATCCTCATTTGAAATTCCAAGGGTCTTCATCGTCGATCCGCATAGCTTTTCTATCTACTTTGCACTGTGCGTAGCCTCTCCCGGATGAGTTGAATCTTCTCTGTAGTTTCTCGAACAATCTCCGACCCAAACAAGCTACTCTCGCCAGCTTCCAACCAACGCGTTGGTGATCGACATGCCTTTCCATACAATGCCTCATACGGTGACATCCAAATACTTACCTGATAGCTGTTGTTGTACGTAAATTCCACCAACAGAAAATGGTCACTCCAGCTTCCTTTAAAGTCCAGCACGCAAGCACATAACATGTCTTCCATAATCTGTATCACCCTCTCGGATTGGCCATCCATTTGGGGATGAAAAGCTGTGCTAAAATGTAACTCTGTCCCCATTGCTTGTTGTAGAATTTTCCAAAACCGCGCCACAAACCGAGAATCATGATCCGACACGATAGAGAGCGGAACTCCGTGTAATCTAACAATCTCACGGATATAGAGTTGGATCAGGGTTTCGGATGTGTACGTAGTATTCATACCAATGAGTGGACTTGGTGGAGTCATCAATAATAACCCATATTGCATTATGCCCTCATGCGGTCGGGTGGAAAACCCCGGATCTGAGAGTCTATGGTGATGTATTTATTTCACTTTAGGATAGGTAAAGACTATAGTAATCCTCCGGGCCTTTGGTGCTCAATCTTCACTTCAGCGACACACCGCACATTTTGAAGCGTATCTAGCCCATCCTTTTTCATTCCCTTCCACCCACGTCTTGTCGCTTCCTTGTCCTTATACATTTTATTTTCACGGGATGTATGGAGGGAATTTGGAACCATAATTTCATGACACTTCTTCCGACTTGGTCATGATCAGTCTGCGTAACGCTTCCCTGAAACCATAACTCATCTCGCTTATTTTTAATTCTCAACAATCTCACTCCTCCAACATAGGATGGCCTCGACTCACTTTGTCTGATAGTTTATAACGCTACAATCCTTTGTCGAAGCATTGGTTGAGCTACCAGATTGAATAGGCATGGTCGGGATCCATCTTCTCCAATCCAAAGATTAAAATCTCTAAGGGCATCCTTCAACTTCCATTCACCTATGGAAACATTGAGTTCACCTCGAGACTTCTCGCTAAGTGATGAGTGCCCAAAACACTCAGGTGATACCCGCGTCTGTCTTACGTTTTTAGTGTTATTTTACATTTAAATATGTATTTTTATAGCTCGATATCTGATTAGTGCAATTGGTGTGAATGCAGGTGCAATTGATGTGAAAAGGGCAGGTTTTGGAAGCACTTTGGAGCAGAGAGAGACAGTGCATCAAGATGGCTGGAACGTCGCGACGTTCCAACGTCGCGACGTCCCAACGTCGTGACGTCCCAACGTCACGACGTTGGGTCAACTATATAAAGAAGTCAGCAGCGACAGCGTCGCGCTGGCGTCCCAGCGTCGTAGCGTCTCAGCGTGTGACGTTCGCAGCGTCGCAACGTCAACGCGAGTTTTTGTCCTCTCATCATTAAAAGCAAAATGGGGGCGCAAAATTTGGGGTATCGGGAATCGTCACGAGGCAGGGGTGCGGATGTCATCGGAGCGGCGGCGGCGAGGCGAAAGAAGGAAGCCAGTGATTTGTATTTTCCTATTTTTTGAACAATAGTCTTGATGTTTTATATTACATATTGGTATTTTCTTATTCGACATGTTACAGATATATACCTAGGGTGTTGTTGAACCACGTCACATTCGATGGATTAAAGATTACTAATTTATATTGTCGGTTGTTTATAATTTGTTAGCATAACATATATGTGAATCCGATTACATGGTGATGTTTGTGACATTAAACGGTATCTTTGGAATCAGGATTACGAGAGATGAGGATACCCGGGGATCTGAGTAAATGACCTTCGATTGATTCGGTAGAAATAGAGATATTCAGGATCGAGGTGGCGATTAAGGTTAGAACATTAAAGCGTTTCGAATTATCGAGTTGGGGGTGAGATACACTCAGTTACGCTGGCGAGATAGGCGGATGCCTCGAGAAAGGAAAGGGTATTTAGTAAGCAATATCCACCCTGGCCATCAACAAATCACAAATAAAGTGAATAATATCATCTTTGAAACAATCCGACTAAGTAGCGGGGGAGACATAGCTAGTCTCTCCATTACATAATAATTCATTCAGATTAGTTAGATTAGTTTAAATTCAGTCACTAGTATTCTTTCACACAATACGTATATCTAGATAATATTTAAAAAGCCTATCTTTGTATTCAACACTATCCCCGTGGATCGATATCCGTACCATTGGTACACTATATTACTTGGGGCGACGAGTGCGCTAGCGCATAGGCGTGCATTTACACATATTTTAGGCTGTCAGTTTTGGCGCCGTTCTTGCAGTGATAGTGTCGGGTGATATAGAGAATAAAGCAATTAGATATTACTCAGGAATTTATGTTTTTATTTGTTTTTTACAAGTACTGGTAATTTGGTCTTGTTGTTTCGTGTGTGATTGCAGTTTAGATTTCAGTGAGTACATCTTGCCTTAGACGGTCCCGAGGTTGACAAACATCTGTTTTGATCTTTGGGCGAGAAGAACTTTACCGCAGAATACGGCGAGAGCGAGAGCGAGGAACATCTTAGAATTGACGACGCATGGAAACGGTGAGAGGCGGGATCTTAGCATTGAAGCCCAGCGTGCGGAGCGTGCGCGAGAATAACGGAAGAATCGACACCTAGGCCGTTTATTCAGCCAGATGATCCATTCATGTTGTTAGAGGAGTTTGCTCTACCGCCCACTGTTGTTCAGACAGCTATCAGAAGACCACCTATTCAGGCAAACAACTTCGAGTTAAAGTCAGTCACTTTGCAGATGCTTCAAAACATCTTGTTTCACGGGTTGCCTAATGAGAATCGAATATGCATCGATGACTTTCTTGAAGTGTGTGACACGATCCGTATAATGGGGTTCTTGAAGAGGCCTCGGGTTAAGATTGTTTCCACTCACTAGGTGATAAAGCCCGAGCATTGAGGATTATGAGTCAACCACCGGATTCCATTACCTCATGGAGCGATTTGAAGTACGAAAATTCGACCAGTTCTTCCCACCCTCGAAAAATTGCACAACTTGTGCCGAGAGATCAACTTTTGGACAACTAGAGGAGAACTTGCGGAGGCATGGGACAGATTTCACGAACTCTTTTGAGAAAGTGCCCACATCACGGACTAACGGATGGATGCGAGTCCATTACTTTTTCTATAATTAGAGGAATCTGGCCAAACGGTGATTGGTGCCTCGATTGGAGAACATTTAATGAAAACCACGGACCCGAAGCTTATGACGTGGAAGATGTTCTGACCAATACAAATCAGTGGCCTAGGGAGAAGACTACACCATTAAAAGCCATGGGTGGCACGGATAATAAGTTCTCGACATTTTACGGTTAATCATGTAGCGGTGACTAAACGGGTTAACTAGGCCACGTGAGCATGAGAGATACCATCTGGGACGGCCATAGGAGTTGTGTGGTCTGTGGAGGGACGGCCTGATAGCCTGAATGTCGGTCGAGGGAAACCAAGCGTAGAGTAGGCCCGGTATGTGTCGAGATTGATAAGAACCAGCCACGACAACAAGGACGAATGGAAATAACTCTGAGCCAAAATCGAAGGCGAGGGGTGGCGTAGCGATCGAATCGAGCAATCGAGCGGTCGAGGGTATGGATGGAGGAACAATCGAGCAATATGCCATCAAGCTAGGGTTAGTGAACCACCTCTGAAAAAGGTGGTTAGAACAAGCCCTTGCCTGTGTACCTCCTCTGCTTTCATGAATGAGACGAAGCGAATGTCTGTGTGAGCCGCTCCAGTTGAGCAATCAAGTAGCATAGGTTGAGAAACTTGGAAGTGCAAATGGGCGAATGGCTAATCTGCGGCATAAAGGCAACCGGGTTCCTTACCCGGCAACTCAGTAAGCAGAAGAGATGGGAATAAGACATGTCAAAGTAGTCATCTTTGAGAAGTGGTAGAATTAGAGACACGAGAGCGATCACACGGGTTGTAGAGGAGGTAGAGGCTGGGAAAGTCATCCCGGCTCGGTCGGAGCCAGTGATGCGGATAAGGAACAACCTAATGAGAAGCGGTTTGCGGCACTGCGAAAGCGAGCCCGACCCTGCGAATTCCTTATCCGCAGCGTCTAAGGAGCATAGGCTGAATGGCGTTCACGAATTCATGGGAAGTGTTAGTACATCAATATCCATTTCGCGTGCTTTAGACGAGATAGCGATTATGTGAAGTTTATGAAAGACATATTGTCTCGAGAGAGAAGATTGGTGATTTCGAAGCAGGTTAACTTAGCGGGAATGTAGTGCCATGCCCGGAGAAGCGCATGGCCAGAGACCAGGCGGTTTCACTATTCCTTGCACCATTGAAATCACATCTTTGAGAGAGCACTATGTGATTTAGGTACCGACATAAATCTCATGCCCTTGTCCATTTTTAAACGTTTGGGATTAGGTGGCTTCGTCCATTTCTGGAGTCACACTTCAGCTTGCAGCCAGATCCGCTTAAAGCATCAGAGAGGGGTAATAAGTATCTTAGTAAAGTTAACCCCAAGTTTATCTTCCCAGCTGATTTCATTATCTTAGATATGGAAAGAAAGCGAAGAAATACCCATAATTTTGACGGAGGTAGTTTCTTGCAGCGGTAGGAGGGCAATGATTGGCGTTTAGAGGGGAGAACTAAGGTGAGTGAAGGAAGATGAAGTCAAGTTCAGCGTGTTTGGCTGTGAGACATCAGTGATACATGCTTCATGGCGAGGAAATAGTGATATAATTAATACAGCCAAAGTGGTCTCAAACCCTTTAGGCCCCAGCCTAGTCTGGAGGTGGTGCAGGGATATGCGAAGAAGAGCGAGAAGAATATATGTAAAATGGATGGATTCGTTCGGACACGATAGAAGAAATGTGAGATCTACAGGTGAAGGAGCTAGGCTACTTCAGGTACCATCGGTTGAACCCAACCACAGATGGAGCAAAAGCCTTTTCTTACGTTTAGTATGCATATCTTACAAGGATAGCATCTACCCTACCGGGTGATCTGTCTCATCCTTGGTGAGACTAGAGGAGGAGAAGTTATTGAGGGGTCCTTAGAGACCGTAAGAAATGCGCTTGGGTGGTCTTTAGCGGAGTTAAAGATTCATTCCATGTGCATGTAGTATTTTGTTAGAAGATGGCGTAATATCAGGTGGAGCCATGAGGAAATTTGAATCAACGATGAAAATTAGTCAGAAAGGAAGTATTGAAATGGTGGATCACAGGAATTAATTTATCTATTTGAGATAATATAAGCGGTGAAGTCCAGTTCAAGTAGTACCTAAGAAGGGCGGAACAACTGTCATAAGAACTGAGAATAACATATTACTGCCTTCTCGAACAGTTACCGGGTGGAGGATTTGTATTGATTATCGGAAACTGAACAAAGCCACTCGAAAAGATCATTTCCCATTGCCGTTTCTAGATCAGATGCTGGATCGATTAGCCGGTCATGAATATTATTGCTTTTTGGATGGATGTTGTACATTCTGATCAAATTGCTTATAGCCTGAAGATGGGGAAAACTGACATTTACATGTCTATGGTACGTCGCATTCGAATGGATGCCCTTTGGGCTTTGTGCAATGCGCCAGAGCACCACTGCTTGATGTATGATGGCCATTTTCTCAGGCATGGTTGAGAAGACAATCGAAATCTTCATGGATTGAGATTTTTAAGTATTAGGTAATTCATTTTGACATTTATGCAGAAAATTTGAATCGGTATTCGATAGATGTGAGAGACGACTTAGTACTTTCGGTCGGGAGAAGTGCCATTTTATGATACGAGGGTGTGTACTTTCGGTCATGGTTCATCAGAGAATGAGGTGGACGAGCGGGTGGAAACCAGTGAAAAATTACCCTCCACCCTCGTGATGAGGGATCGAAGTTTTAGGCCACCTTACAAAAGTTCTATAAACCATCAAAGACTTATCTCATATTGCGAAACCGTTGTCCAATCTCTATAGTCCAAAGAGGACCCCATTTGGGATTTAATTCGCGGTGTTTGCGGCATTTTCGGTGTTGAAAGATGGGATTTGGTATCGACTCTATTGTGGCCCATGTGTGGTCTTTCCATTTGAACTTATGTGCGGCCTTGGCTTGATTTTGCGATTAGGGCGGTGTTGGGCGAAGCTTGAGAAAGTACTTGGTAAATTTACTATGCAGCGAGACCTTGAATGATGCTCGGAGTTAGTTAATACCCTTCTGAGAGAAAGAACTGTGGCTATTGTCTGCTTTTGACAAATTGACCTTATTTGATTGGTAACAAGGGTAAATTGATTTCTGCTTGATCGATGCCATTAAATGCTTGATGACTAAAAAGATGCCAAGCCTAGATTAAATAGAGTGGGTTCTTTTCTTTGCAAAAATTTGATGTTGAGATTAAAAACAGAAAGCCTTGCAGAACTTTTAGTGACGGATCATCTTTCCACGATTGAAGGCGGTATTGATATTTAGTGAATAATTTGGAATGAAAGCTCTGCGCTATTGAAACGAGAGGCGGAGTTCCATGGTTTGCAGTTTATGTGAATTATTTGGTAGCCGGGTAGTCCCTCAGAAATTTAAATATCAGAAAAAGGGATTTTTATACGTTAGGCTCTTGTGTGGGAGAGCCAATTCTTCTGAACAACTACTTGTCAATTGATCGGAGATGTGTGCGAAGATGAAATGAGCGGTATATTGAACCCTTTGCCACTCTACACCATGTGGTGAGACATTTTGGTGGCTAAGAGAACATCAGCCCGAGGTACTTTAATCAGGAGCTTGTTGGGCGACTTTGTTCAAGATGCTCATCGTTTCGTATCCACATGTGACAAATCATCAAGGGCATGGAGGTATTCTAGAAAGGATGACATGCGTACACCCCGATGCGGAAGTAGAACTGTTCGACCTATGGGGGATGGATTTCATGGGACCATTTCACATTCCTTATAACGACTGTACATCTTCTTTGTGATAGACTATGTCTCGAAGGGTTGAAACAATGTGACCGCACCAGCGATGCGAATTAGGTAGCTCGATTTCTTCGCAGCCACATATTCTGCGATTTAAGACCCCTCGAGCAGCGATCCTGAGATAATGGTACTCATTTCTCTGATAAGGTGATTGACAAGGTTTTGCAAAAGTATGAGATGCAGCCGTCGTGCGTCTCTTGCGTATCACCCACAGTCAAATGGGCAAGTAGAGGTATCAAATCGAGAAATTAAGTCCATTCTGGAGAAGACAGTTAACGGTTCCAGGAAGGATTGGTCTAAAAAGATTGAAGATGCACTCTGGGCATACCGAACAGCATTTAAAACACCCTTACGTTATCATGGCACTAAATTGTTTTATATGAGAAACATGTATCTTCCAGTGGAATTAGAAGCGTGAGCTATTTGACGGCTTCGGCGGTTAAACATGGACGGTAGCGTTTGGTGAGAAACAGCTGCTTTCTGACTCGAGTGAACTAGGCGAATTCGAGCAACATAATACTTTTTTGTATTTACAAGGAAAAGACAAAAGCCTAGCACGATAAACACATTACCAGGAAGGAATTCAAGGCGGGACAACAAGTTCTCTTGTTTAACTCCGTCTAAACTCTTTAGGAAAATTGGAGAATCTAAATGGTCAGAGACACCGTGACGAGTCTTTTTCATGGTGGGGCGAGGATTTTACATCTGAGAAAGGGCTGATTCTGATTACCACCCAACGATTGAAGCCGTGATACAGATGAGTTCAGCGGTCGCGAATCCATTCTTTGATCGCACGGTGAGAGATTCGATGGCAGCGGTTCTGACTCGGGTTAAAGCACATTGAGATTAAAGTGGAAATACAGCTAACGACATTAAACATAGCGCTTCTTGGGAGGCAACCCAAGTTTCTTTTCATGCAATTTTCCTTTTTATGTCTCAATTTTTAGTTATTATCTGCTTTAAGTTATGATGGTTTGCTGTGTTGTCCGTAATCGGAATCATTTTCTGGGCTGTATAATTTCAGGACACGCGATCGAATGTACTGGGGAGAATCCACTCATGTCGAGCACGAAGAAAAGTCAAGGTCAGTTTTACGGGGGAGTTTATAACATCTTAGACTATGATTTATATTGGCATTGCGGGCCTTCTCACGTAGCGTCGCGGCGATCGGTTTGACCCTCTGCGGAGCGTCGCGGCGAGATCCCAGCGTCACGGCGTTGATTTGACCTCTGCGGAGCGTCGACCTTGAGATCCTAGCGTCGCGGCGTTGATCTTGCGCGATCTTTGCGAACGTCGCGGCGGTGTCACCGCGTCGCGGCGTTGTTGTTGAGCATTCTGCGGAGCGTCGTGACGCGACGTCGAGGCGTTGCCGCACATTTTAAGGCCACATCCCATTTGCTCTTCTCACCTGTATCATCCTTGCACAGACCCCTAGCCTCCACAGCACACCCTTCCACACAGGCCATTTGCGAGTTCCCCACCACAACGGTCGGAGACCCGTGTACGCCCTCAGGCACCCTCTACTACACCACCATCCACCATCACACACCACCATCCCACCTTTCTTGGCATCAATTCCTTACCTCCACTTAGGTGTTCTCGCCTTTGGTCTAAGTCATCCACCTTAGGTCTAGGATTTGTTAGGTTCACATTTAGAGGTCCACAATTTAAATTTATTCGGTTGGGTCACATTTAGGGTCCTTGAATTGCACTTAGTTAATCTTCGTTTTCCTAAATGCACTCTAGGTGTTTTGGCATATTGTCTAGCCTAGTTGAGGTGTCACGCGGGTGCCCTTCAGCGCATTCCCTCACAGGAGCTTGAGTCTTTCCTCAAGTAATAGAAGAGGTAGAAGCTGCCTACAAAGCGGGGTCGGTCTAGTGAGGATTCGACCCCCAATTATGATATATCGCGGTTTGTCAATGAGAGTTTGCCGATATATTCGGCCTTATCTGCGAAGCTAGATCATTTATTCAGGAAAAGGGTTTTCCAATACTTTGACTTCTTCAAACTATTGCGACGAGGATGGCGAACTTGCGAGCCACCTCATCAGCTGCGAATGAGTGGTCTGAAATTCTCATTCAAATCTCGCCTCGAAAAAATTAAGTAGAGAAGAGTTTGGTGAAATTGTTGTAGTCGACTTCGGTGCGAAGTCAGATCAATAGCTATTATGGTCACGGATCATGTCCCTGGGCGGGACGTTTGATCGGCTTCTGTGACGCCAGACTACCACTGAGGTCATTCGGGTGTGGTAATGGACGGGGTAGTGGAGGCTGTGAGTGAAGGGGCCGTGCGGAGTCACGGCCCAGGCGAAGCATTTGGCACATGTATCCCCAAGATGCAGCATCACTTCATCACGTCGAAAAATTCTCATTCCGACTGACGAGCGTGTGTGGAAGTGGTACCCAGCATGCCACAACTCAACTATGCCATCAGTTCAGTGAGCGATTGTTTAGATTAGTATTATTTTGTTTGATTTTCATATTTTTGTCTTTATAAGCTTATTTTCCATTTATGCATGTTAGTTTGTTCTGTTTAGTTTTATTTATTGCTTATCTTAGGATGTTAAGTTTGTGTTTAGTCATGTTGTGTTTTAGGTAGATCCTTATGCATGTGTAGTGGTGTCGTGTTAGGTAGTTGTGTGTGTGATGCCATGCTTGAGAGTAGGGGATTACTTTTGAGCCGAATCCACTATTGACATGGAAGAAAGGATTCAATGGGTGTTTGAATGATCGGGGATTATGTTGGATAGGTGGGGAGGCATAGTGAATCACCTCCGGTTAGTCAAGAAACTATTTCTCAAGGAGCCTATCACACTCACACACAAATGATCTCTAAGGTATGCTTAGGTACCGAGAGCCAAACTACTGGGTTTTCAGCAACCACAGAGATCTCTAAACACTAAAGAGATGGGACACGTGAATAAAGAGGATTGCATGAGCCTTTAAAATAAGCAAAAAAAATAAAATAAAAGAAAAGAAAAACAAAAGAAGAAAGAAAAAAAATATAAAATATATATATATATATATATATATATATATATATATATATATATATATATATATATATAGATAGATAGAGAATAGATAGATAGATAGAATAGAAAAGTGGGATCTTCAATCGGAATCCGGGCGCGATCAGGGGCCTTTCAAAGCCCGATGCCACACGAGCCAGCGTAGGAGTCATTGACTTCGCGCACATTACGAGGGACGGAAAGATGGAGGGTTCCCACAACCCAGGGCCGATAGGTTTAGTTAGCGAGGTGTTCGGGGTGATGTTCGAGGGGGGCGAGATGCAGGTGCCTTGACCAGGCGATGAAGTCGCAGATCCCGCATTACATGAACACTTGGCATAAACTACGAGCAGTTTTGTTCTGTTATGAGTAGGTATGTTTTAGAAATGAGAAAGCGGTGCGTTCCTATCTTTCTTAGTTAGATTTTCCCAATTAGGTGGAGTTGAACTCAAGTTTGGGGGCGTCGGAACCTAAGTGTACACTAGAGGTCATTTGTTGCGCAAATGATCCTTAGGAAGGTTATTGAATACTTCAGAGGCTGGGGGACTAGTCAACTTCACCTAGTTTAACCTAGTTCTCTAGATAGTCGAACACCTTTGCGAATCCTGTGAACTTCAAATAACACGACAGTGGTGTGAGTCGGTCCAATTTGATCCTCTATGTATCAGCATGTGTGTCACCAAATTTTTTGTGTTAGACTATAGTTTGTAGAGTGTGGGTCCAGTTTAGAGTTCATTCTTGCTTGGGGACAAGCAAGAAGCTAAGTTTGGGGGTGTGATGAGTGCCCAAAACACTCAGGTGATACCTGCGTCTGTCTTACGTTTTTAGTGTTATTTTACATTTAAATATGTATTTTATAGCTCGATGTCGATTAGTGAAATTGGTGTGAATACGGGTGCAATTGATGTGAAAATGGCGAGGTTTTGGAAGCACTGGAGGCGGAGAGAGACAGTGCGTCAAAGATGGGTACGGGCGTCGTGGCTGATCGGCGTCGCGACGTTAGATTGACATATAAAGAGTCGACGAGCAACAGCGTCGTGGCGTCGGCGTCAGCGGCGTCGGTACGGTTACGTCCTCTCATCATTAAAAGCAAAATGGGGGCGCAAAATTTGGGGCTGCTCGAGAATCGTCACGAGCGAGGGCGGATGTCGAACGCGTGACGGCGAAGAAGGAGGCAGAGTGATTTGTATTTTCTATTTTTGAACAATAGTGCGATGTTTTACATATTACATATTGGTATTTTCTTATTGACATGTTCTAGATATATACCTAAATTGTTGTTGAACCTGTCATTACGATGGATTAAAGATTACTTAATTTATATTATTCGAGTTGTTTATAATTTGTTAGCATGCAGCACATATCGTGAATCGATTACATGGTGATGTCGGCCAGCATTAGCGTGGTATCTTGGAGATCCAAAGGTCGAGAGATGAGAATACCCGGGGGATGTGAGTGAAGCCGACCTTCGGTTGATTCGGTAAATAGAGATGTCCAGGTCGAGAAGGTGGCGATTAAGGTTAAGAACATTAAAGCGTTTGAGTGTCGAGTTGGGGTAGAGATACACTTTCGATTACGCACATGAGATAGGCGGATACGCCTCGAGAGAGGGTATTTCGTAAGCAAGATCACCTAGCCATCAACAAATCACAAATAAACTGAATAATATCATCTTTAAGAAACAATCCATTGGAAGTGGCGAGGAGGGGAGACTGTACTAGTCTCTGCATTACATAATAATTCATTGGATTAGTTAGATTAGTTTAGAGATTCAGTCACTAGTATTCTTTCACACAATACGTATATCTAGATAATATTTAAAAAGGCTATCTTTGTATTCAACACACCTATCCATTGGATCGATATAGTACCATTGTTTACTATATATTACTTAGAGCGCGGCGTGCACTTGCGCACATAAGCGTACATTTTACACATCACGTTTTCGGCCTGTCACTAAGTGCATCGGCTACTACATTCGCGCTTCCCTCGGATGGTAGTTGAGTGTGAATATTAGTCTTCCGTACTCGATCCACCTTCACCATAGATGATTAGTGCTTTCGAAAGTGCTATTTTGAACCCTGTTTATTGCAGGTTTTGAGCACCTTTTGTGTACTAATCAGTGTAATTAACCCGATTTGCACATTAAGGTCCTTGTTATACTATTGATCTCATTTCGTGTCTATTATTGTAGTTTTTGCAAGATAATCAGGCTAAAATTGTTCGTCGATCGAAGCCGCGAAGAATTGAGTTGAACTGCGGCATTGTAGATCGGAAACCGGAAAGGAAGAAAGAGTAAAAAATGCATGGAAATTAGAGCTACTTGAAATTTGGCGAGCTGCAAAATTTTTCGCAACCTTGAAATTGGCGGTGCAAAATTTTCAACTGCTGATTGCTTCACACTTTAATCACTATTCGCGGCTCGTACCAACTACATTCCTTCCTCTTGCTAGTTTGACATTAGTATTGTTCCCTTTTGGTTTTCTTCCATTTTATCCTTGTAATAGCTTTTTGATTTTTGTTGTTTTGTAATTTTGCTTGGGTAGGCGTGTAAGCCTTCTTGCCTTTATGTCAGAACACTACGCTTATTAATAAATTTGTCGGAAGCTTTTCGGCTCTCCAGCTCTTTTTCCATTTTCTCTTACTTTCTCCGTGTTCTCTCATTTTACAGGCGACGAAACACCCTTCGGGGATGAGGCGGCTAAACCCTCTTTTCATGAAGAGGGAAGGTTATTGGGCGAGGAATTGGGTGTAACAGAGGTTCGGAGTTCTTAGCGGTACTCACTTGCGATTTTGTGTTCCCTTTAGCGCTTTAGGTTTTTATCCTTCAAATCTCCTTGAATGGTTATTTATTATTTGAGTAAGCTTTTCAGGGGTTCGGTGGATGCTTATTGCTAGATCCCTTTGAAGATTCATTAGTTACCCTCTATGACCCATTGGAAGGTGAGTTAAGGAGACTTATTTTCAGCATCGGTGACCAACGATGCTGTAATCTTTGACTCAAAAGGAAAATTTTAGGGTTTAGTTTTTAAAAGCTAGAAATGAAGATAGGTTCGGGAATGACTATAGGTCATCCTCCCAGCGAGGGAAATGAACAGGGACCTCTCGATTGCCATAGGACCTCAAACCAGTAGCCTAATGCTTCAAGGAGTTATTTTTCTTATTTTTCTTCATTTTATTTTCAGCCTGCAAACCACCAAGCCTCACTGTTTTTATAAATTCCTAGAATCCAAACCAAATTCACCAATTTAAACTCCACTGCAAGTCATTTGTGCAAAGAAAACCCATCCCTATGTTCGACCCTAGAGCCACTATACTGTAGTAGCTTTGTTAAGGCAGTAGGAGTTTTAGGTTATAAATATTGTTGATTCGATTTACCTGCGGGAGCCGCAGATCAAATGGGCGTCGTTGCCGAGGGATGGTGCTGGTGCAAATATTGACACGATGAACACCTTGATCCTCGTCGCAAGTTTTGGTGAATTTCTCTTTGTATATATATTTACTGTTAATCTTAGTTTCAGTTCATTGTTTATTTTTTTTTAGGTAACCCTAACCTTTTAGGTAGGATTGCTTCTTGGTCATTGGGTGTTTGCCCTGTTTTTGCTGCAAGAATCCATGTTCCAGTGGGTAAGGAATTCTAAGGGCAGGTTGATCAAAGTCAATTTTCCACAGGAACATGGACCGGGTGAATCTTGCGACCCGAATGGAAGAGGAGGCTTAATACGGTGAGTACTCGATTGGAGAGAAACCATAGTGCATATATGTCCATGGCCAGTTCTGAGACACACCTTCCATGGCGGAATCCAGCAACTTGTGGAGAGAAATCCAAACCCATCTAGGTCCGTGAGGTATAGAAACCCTCCGTATTGGATGAGTGCGTTCTTACGCGGTGTCCCCCTGCTTAATACACCATGTGACAATGCTACAACCCTAGTTGGGGAACCACACAAATTCCTCATAGAACCAAGACCTCCCGCAGTATGCACCTCTTGCTTCTCTATCTTATCTTTGACTCCTCAGTACCTGTATACACCGAGTTAATTTCTCCGGTTGAGCAAGCAATGCCCAGACTTGAAATGGCCCGAGGTGGATACTTTCATAGGGCGAGAGGTAGTGAATATCGGCCAATCGGGGAAATTGACAGTGGAGGCTCATGAACAGGAATTGGATGGGTTCAGGCCCGAAATTGATCGAAATTTGACAGCACGCGAGAAATCAATTTCCGAGGCTTGCCCGATCAACATGATCATCAAGAGGAAGAATCACGGATGAAGAGTGCGACATTTTGGGTGAGGCCGGACTATTTGCAACCCGGGGAGGAATTGATGCGGAACCAGTGGGAAGCTCATGAGGAAATGCCGGTAGGGACGGGAGGCGGAAGGAGGGCGGGGAGAGGCCCCCGAAAACATCCTTGACCCGATCCCAAATAAATTTGGATCCCTAATTAATCCTTTGCCGACTTAAAAGCTTGACCCACTACTAGTGTATATCTTGCTACACTGCGACCTTGTCCACTTGAAACTCACCTTTAGCTAAAACCCGAGGCTTGATCCATCGCTACTTGTGCAAAACTTAAAGAAGTTGGTGGCCTCTGCTCAAGCCTTTGCCCTTTGCATCAAATATATTGGCAACTACCACGTGTCTAGCGTAGCCTGACATATGGTTCGGGTGCGAGGTTTAGATTTAGACTTTTTGAACCTCGGCATTTCTCTGAAGCTCCTTTAGTTTAGGCCTCGAGGAAGCGGCGGTTTTGGGGAGGCTTAGTATCCCCACTTTTGTTTCCCAATTTTCTGCTTTACTTTATTTTTATCTTATTTTATTTTTGGTTTATTTAATTTTTTCTCTTTAGGTTTTTCTCTAATTTTTAAGTTAATCTTTGTTTACAGCTTATTTTAAATTTTATGTATCTCTTTTATTTTTTTGTGTTTGTTTTTGCGACTTTTGTCAAATTTTCTTGCGATGGGAGGTCGAAGAGCCCCGAATTTCGCAAACGGAATTTTCGTAATGGTTGCGAATTTACATAGTACTTATATGGAGCATAGGCCATTTCACGAGGAAGAGAGACAAACCAGCACTGTGCATTTTTTTGTCTTTTATGAAAAAAAAAATTTTCTTATATATATATATATATATATATATATATATATACTCTCTATATATATATATACCATATATATATATATATATATATATTTTTTTTTTTTTTTTTAATTTAAAAAAAATTTTCTCTCAAAAAAAAAAAAATTTGTGAGTTGCAGAATTTTTGCAACTTTCTCACTCGATTTCGCGGCCAATTTTATTTTTTGACCATAACTTTTCTCATCAAAGACTTTGTTTAGGCGTTCTTCAAATCATAGTTGGAAATATTAAGAGAGTGTAGAATCTAAATATAATCATAAATAACACTTTTGAATTATTTATAAGGCAAAATTTTCAAAAATGCTCCAATTGGTCTTTTTCTCTATTTTCTTCTCCTAACTTGTTCATTTGAAGCCCAAACGAATTGAATAAGGTGTTGGTGCAAAGCTTGCGAAGTCGCCTATCTAACAATGAGCACATTTCATCAAGGAGGTATCATTTCCTCCCTTAAATTTCCATCCCATAGCCACATTGAGGACAATGTTGAATTTAGTTGGGGAGAGTTAAGGAAAGAAAGTGTTGTTTTATGTTTTTTGAGCAAATTACATTTTGTTAAGTTTGAGCTTTCTATTTAGTGTCTTGCATAGTTGTTTTGTTTTTGCTTGTGAAGTTGTTAGTTTGTTTTGAAAAGCTGAAAACATAGTCATTTTTTATATAATACACACTTCTGACTTTAAGCACGGTTTTCAAAAATTATACCCATTTTTTGTGTTTTGCAGCACATGGTTGCAAAAATTGAAACATTGTCCAATTCTGTTGATGTTAGATTGGTTCCATGCTTAATTAAAGTGGATGATCAGTTGAATTATTGTTGTTTTCGACCTTTTTCTTTCGCCTTTAGCTAACCACACACTGTGCACATTAGGTTTCATATTAACTGAAAAAGCGCCCTACTTCCTTATTTACTGTAATAGGTTAAGGACCCCGTAGAAAAAGAAGGCCAATGAATCTTCAAAATAAAAGAAGAGAAAAACAAAAACAAAGAAAAAAGAAAGAAAGAAAGAAAAATTACGACGCTTTGCCTTGAAACAGAGCACGGTCAGGGGTATATGGAGAAAGTCTTTAAACTGGTGCCTATTATGGGTTAGAATCACCAAACTTTGTGCTCACTACATGGGTGGATGGGTGAGGTTTAACGAGTTGTAGGTGCTGAAGTCTCGAAATCATTCGAAGTCTAGGGTGAAACCTGAAGAGTTAGTGGTCGAAAGATCCTTATGACTTGGTGCCCTAAGTCTTAATTGGTTGGGAGTCATCGGTAGATCCCCGTTACATGGATTTTGGTGAGGTCGATTCCTCAGCATTACACCCCTACAACAAAAAGAGTTATGGAATAAGAGTGGATGCTTGATCTCTATTTAGGTTGGTTAGTGTACTAGGTGGAGCGGTAGCTTGGTTGGGGGAGAGTGCGGTTTAGCCGGTTTATTGTTGAAATTGATCAAACAAACACTTAGGTTTTGGTGAAGTCTTTGGTTGATTCACGCAGAGGAGGCTCTTTTTGATACTCCAGTGCATGTGGCATTCATTCTCTCGATATAGTTATTGGGCAAGGGTTTCAGTGATTCTCATTGAGGGTTAGGCATTACTCATTCACAACCTTTTTGAAATATAATTTTTGTGAACATAATTTTGATTTTGTTTTGTATGCTTTCTCTTTCTTTCTTTCATTGCTAAGGGACTAAACGATATGTAGGTTAAGAGGTGTGATTAGTGCTCAAATAGTGCTATTTTGAGCTTTGTTTATTGCGAGGTTTTGAGCACCTTTTGTGTACTAATTAGTGTAAGTCGCTTGGATTTTCACATTAAGGTCCCTGCTATACTACTGATCGCATTTTGTGGCTATTTTTGTAGTTTTTGCAAGATAATCAAGCCAAAATTGTTGAGTCGATCCAAGCACGAAGAATTCGAGTTGAACTTAGCATTGCATATCAGAAACAAGAAGGAAAGAAGAGCATAAAATGCATAGGTGGAGCACAGCGGGAAATTTGAGGGTTGCGGTACTGCGACTTCACGCACATCCTTTGTTCATGGCTCATGCCAACGTTCGCCCTACTGGCGCCAGTTTGACTTGTTTGTTGTTCCCTTTTGGTTTTTCTTCCTATTTTATCCCCTTGTAATAACTTTTGATTTTGGTTTTTGTAATTTTTGCTTGGTGGGGGCGTATAAGCCACCCCAGCACCTTGTGTCAGGAACTTTAAGCTCGTCGATAAATTTGGCGGGAAGCTTTCAGCTCTCCCGCTCTTTTCCATTTTCTCTTACTTTCTCCCATGTTCTCTCATTTTCTGGGCAGCCAAACACCCTCCGAGGATGAGCGGCTAAAACCCTCTCTTCCTTGAAGAGGAAGGCTATTGGGCAAGGGAACTGGGTGTAACAGAGGGTTCCAGGTTCTTCACGCAGGTACTCACTAGCAGTTTTGTGTTCCCTTTCTAACTTTAGGTTTTTATCCCTTCAAATCTCCTTAAATGGTTATTATTTGGTAAGCTTTTAGGGTTCAGTGGATGCTTATTGCTAGATCCACTAAGATTCATTAATTCCCCTCTATGACCCATTGGAAGTCGAGGAGACTTTATTTTTCATTGTCGGTGATCAACGTGCTGCGCAAATGCGATTTTCAAAGGAAAATTTTAGGGTTTAGTTTTTAAGCTAAATGAAGATCCGGTTCGGAAATGACGCCAGTCATCTCACTAGCGAGGAAATGAACATAGGACCTCTCGGTCGTACAGGACCCATAAAACCGGTATTGATGCTTCAGGAGTTATTTTTCTTATTTTTCTTCATTTTATTTTCAGCTTGCAAACCACCAACCCTCACTGTTTTTATAAATTCCCAGAAACCAAATTCACCATTTTGAACTCTACTGCAAGTCATTTGTGCGAAGAAAACCCATCCCTATGTTCGACTCTAAAGCCATTATACTGTAGTAGCTTTGCTACGACATTAGGAGTTTTATGTTATAAATATTATTGATTTCGGTACACCTACTGTGGCACGAATCAGGAGATTAAAGTCTTTTTGTGTGAAGATATACTTAAGGCTTTTATGGTCCGAATACACTTGGAATTTCTCTCCATACAAGTAGAACCTCCATAACTTAAGAGCAAAAACCACGGCGGCTAGCTCCAAGTCACGAGTGGGATAGTTCTTCTCATGAGTCTTGAGTTGACTCGAGCCATAAGCAACTACCTTCCCCCCTTGCATCAGGACACATCCCAAGCCTCATAGCAAAGCATCGGTGTACACATCGTATCCTTCCCCAATACTCGGAATAATGAGGACAGGGGCCATTGTCAACTTCTCCTTCAAAGTACGAAAAACAAGTTCACAATCTTAAGTCCACAAGAATTTCTCTCCCTTCTTGGTAAGGCGAGTCATTGGCATCGCCAGCTTGGAGAATCCACCCACAAACCTCTGATAGTAGCCTACCAAGCCAAGAAAACTACGTACCTCTGTCACATTCTTCGGTGGTTCCCACTTCATCAACGCCCTCTCAAATGTTCGCGGGGTCAACAACTACACCACATTCGAGCCACTACATGGCGAATTTCACCTCCTTCCATCCAAAATCGCGTTTGCTCATCTTAGCGTATAACTTGTAACCCTCGAAGTCTGAACAATTGTGAGATGGCTTTCATGTTCCTCGTGTGTCCGTGAAAATATTAGTATGCCATCAATGAACACAATGACAAACGATCGAAATACCCTGTGCATCAAATCCATGAAGGTTGTGGGTGCATTAGTGATTAGTGCCCAAAAAGTGCTATTTTAATTTTTATTGAATGGAGTTTTGAGTGCTTTTCTTTGCACTAATCATATAGTGAGCCAATTGTCATGTGCATGTCGTAGTGCTACTTATTTGGTTTCGAGATTGTTTTGGGTAGTTTGCGAGGTCTTGACTTGATCGACGAGCTTGGCCTCGTATTGGTCTTGAATGTGAGAATCCTTGGTGGTTTCACCAGGTTGAGCGTGAAATGTCAAGTTGAATTGAAGAATTGAAGAGCGAGAGAAATGAGGTGTAGAAGCGATACGGGAGCAGCTGGAGGAATGGTGGAATCTGGAATTTTCGCTATGCATTCTGAAATTTAAGGATGCGAAAATTTCGCGATCATAGCGAAAATTTGGCAATCTAGCGAGGATTTCGGTATGCTCCAAATTCGGCTAAAATTTAGAGAAATTTATTAGCTTAGCGAGGAATTTAAATCTATGCTAGCGAGTGCGTGCATAGCGAAGGTGAATTTCGCTATGCCTTGTTTCGCTATGCTAGCGAAAGGAAATTTCTTATGAAAATGGTACCTTGTGTTTTTTGATGTTTTTGATTCAACGACCACGTTTTGATTAATTACCATTTTGTCCTATTGTAATCTCATATTTTAGGCACATTTTTGCCATTTCACATTGGGGTTGGCTATATAAGCTCCTACCTTTGTAACCCTAACTTCCATTTATAAGCTTTCCCTTGTGACTTTGGTTGTTAGGTTTTATTTTGCTTTCTCTCCTCTCTCCTCTTTCCCTCATTTTCTCAGCTGCGAAACACACCCCTTGAGGATGACAACTCAAGGGATGCTTGGCTCAAAGCCCTCAAGCCTTGAACGAGGGTTTAAGCGGTTGTTGGTGGTTTGGCAGTGTCCTCGTGCTTTTAATGATACAAGTACTGCATTTATGGTTCCAAACTTTCCAAACTAGGGTTTAATGCCATTTAATGTCTTTCCTTTAGTGATACTTGTCATGCTTTAGGGTTCGATTGCATTCTTAATGGTAGATGCATTGATATCCTTTAGATATCATTTATGAGCCATTGAAATGAGTTAAATGCTAGGGTTTCAATGGCTGGGGCGTTGAATGCTTAGTATTTGATTGGACTCGAATAGGAGTGGTTCTAGGGTTAGGTTTATAGCTAAACAAAGATCGGTTTGGCTTTGACTATATATGTCATTTTGCCTAATGAAATAACCAAGGACACACCTTGTAATAACCCCATTTTATCAAGCGAAATTGAAGCCTTCAAGGTTACCATTTCACACTTTCATTTAAACCATTTCGGTTATCCAGTGAACAATCGACCTCCTGTTGTTAACTTGAATCCAAAAATCCAAACAAAAGTCTCACCATTTTCAAACATAAATGCGAATCATTAAGGATGAAACACATCGTGTTGGAATACTGAGCCATTATCTTTGCGATGGCTTGATACGGAAGTAGGAGGGCTATAGGAAACAAATTTTGTTGATTCGGATCACCCCTGCAGTGTACGAATCAAATGGCGCCGTTCAGGATGGTGCCAAACTACGGATGATGAGTTGACATGTGCCTTGTAATCCCACGTTACAAGTATTTGGTGACCTTTAATCATTTTTGAATTTCATTTGCTTTAGCTATGAGTTTTCTCTGCAGCGATTCTTGCCAGCCATTTTTGTTTCTTACGATCGATTAATTTTGTTTTAGCTAACACTGATCCATTGGCAAGCTTTGTTTGTGCTCTTTGCGTTGTCTCATTTTGTGTAACATGTGTTTATGCACCATTGGGATAGAGACACTTTAGGTAGATTGCAAAGAATCAGTCCACCAGTTGAGCAAGGTTGTGAAATCAGTGTACACAGTGATCAAATGGATCCTCTGCACGAGGAACAACGAGTTAGCGAGAAGTACTCAATGAATCAACATCATAAAGATCAATGAGGATCACACACCCTCACTGGGGTTAGTCTTTCGGCTTCTGCGTCATACCTCCTGTGAGGATGTAGGGTGAGACCTACACAGATTGCCCTTGCTTCCAGCGTTTCATGGTATGGAAAATGAAAATCCATACACCCGTATAAGGGATTTTTGGCGAGTATGCATAGCAACTGAGGAAGGAGCAGTTAAATGGAGTTTTGTTGAGATTGAAGGCATTTCCATTGACCTGAAAACCAGCCAAGATATGACAATTCACTTGAGACCAAGAGAACCATGTCGAGGAAGGCTGGGCGGAGGCTGCGGGGCGAAATTTTAAAGAAATTATGCCCGGTGCTCACAAGATATAATTGAAGAACAAATTTACACTTTTAACGCCCTCAAATGACGAGAGGTTCTCCAATCTTGGGAGAGATTCATGGAACCGTCGATTGCTTGTCCCACATCATGGTTTCGACACTTGGATGCTTGTAAACCATACATGGTGGTATGTCTCGGCCGTGAAACAACTTTTGGAAAAACAATATGTGGAGGAGACTTTCGGGGCAAGCACCCAGATGAAGCTATGGATTTTTTGAATTATGTGGCTGAAACTTCCAAGGGTTGGGATGAGCGAGCCCGAGGGAAGTGGAGAAAATGAAGACCTCGTTGCCCAAAGGGGAGGAATTTTTCACTTTCGGAAGATATGGAAATGAAAGCAGAATATCAGCCACTGTAGCTAGGAAGGTGGAAGAGCTAGGAAAAGGGGGAAGAGGCTCCATGAAGTGCGGAGTAGTGGCGAAAATCTTTGCAGACTGACCAGCCATCAGCTCATTACTTTATCCACCCGGAGAACAACGATGGTGCTCCCTAGGTGAAGGATTTGATGTAGGAACACCATCTTGTCTGGTGGGCGATACAAGCCCTGACCAGATACTTCCTTTGGTAACACATCTGATTCAATTGGAAGAATCACTTACTGACCTCTCACCGGAGCCTAGTCACACAGCACCATGTGCCCCTGAACACTTAAACTTATGTGAGTTTATTTCCTGCATCGACCACAACCACCACACCATCCTCTTCCCTTTATTGAGCAGTAAATCTTAGAGAAGCTTGGGCAGGTGGTAGGCGATTTTATTGGAAGAGCAAAGGAGATCAGCGTACAATTGGCACAAAGAATTGATCTTGTAGAGTCGTAACAAAGAATATAGATGGGCTTGAGCAGCATAATCGGAAAATTGATAACCTACGATATTGATCACAAAATTAACAACCTGCTGGAGAATTACGGGAGAGAGGGAAGGGTTCCCTTCTGAACATTTATAAATCGAGAGTCCATGAGGTAGGTTCATCCAGCAACTCAGGGATGGATGAAGTGAAAGCTATCATCACTTTGAGGAGTGGAAGAGAAATAGAGCAACTAGTGCCCATGACTGTTGAAGAAACATGCAAGGAAAAGGAAGCTGAGCCTGAAAGAGTAATAATCAGTGAAGATCCAGTGAAGAAAGACATGCCCCCTCCATTTCCCGAAGCATTGAGAGGCAAAAAAAAAATCTAAACCAAGGCGAAATTTGGGAGGTCCTAAGGCTAGTGAAGGTAAACATTCCCATTACTTGACGCTGATTAAGCAAGGTCCCGACTTATGCTAAGTTCTTAAAGGACTTTGTGCACGGTCGAAAAGGGTTAGGCATTGAAGAAAACCTTCCTGGCAAAATGAATCCCGATTACCATAATCGGAAGCAAGACCCCAGTCAAATACAAGGATCCAGGATCCCCCACAATTTCAGTCAACATTGGTGGGACTTGCATAGACAAAGCACTGTTAGATTTGGGGGCCAGTGTAAACCTACTGCCATATTCAGTATATAAGCAGTTAGGTTTAGGGGAGCTTAAGCCTACCAACATTACTCTATCATTGGCCGACCGATCGGTGAAGATTCCTAAGGGAATAGTTGAGGATGTCTTGGTAAAGGTGGACAAATTCTACTACCCAGTAGACTTTGTAGTGCTTGATACCGAGCTTGATAGCAAGTGGAGCGATCATGTGCGATTATCACGGGAAGACCATTTTTGGCCACTTGCGCGACCACGATAATCAATTGCAGAAATGGAGTCATGCGACTTACATTTGGAAACATGACATTATTTAGACTCAATATTTTTCACTTGAGTAACAAGCACAAGCTAGTGGAAGATGACAACCAATGAGGCGTGAAGTGCGCTCGGTTAATTAATGCGGGGAAACCAAAAGCCCAATTACGATCGAGAATTGGTAAACCAAGATGAAAAACGGTGATTGGGAGTTATGCTATCGATCTTGGTATTAATTCGGCCAAAAATCACCCGGTGGAAAGTCCATGAAGGAACGGCGTAAGGGCATAGCGAGGCCCTTCTTGGGGTCGAGGCTCCTCCTCCTTGACCCTCCATGTCATCAGTGAAATTGAGAAATTTGGTTTGGTGTCCCTTGAAACCAAGTGAAGCTCGAAAATTTTTTAGTTTTGCTTAAAATTGGTGATTTCATAGTATGTTATTTTAGTAACTTTCCTTTTAGTAGTCTAATTTTAATTTTATTTTATTTTTATTCTTAGGTTTATGTTAAAATAATAATAATTTTTATTTTTGTTTTTAATCTTCCTAAATCAAGTGTTTATTTATTTTGTTGGATGGATCTTGGTTGTGAGGCGAAATTTCGCTATAATAGCGAAATTAAGCTCGGTGCTCTTCGACTTTGGGACCCTTCGGTACCTTGATGATTTATAAAGGGGAAGAGGGGGGGTGGATACATTCATCTTCATTCATTTCTTCCCCCCCTCCTTTAGTGGCGATCCGATTGCGAGGCCGGAGTCCCTGCCTTGAGTCCCTTTGCGTCTTATAACCCCCGCGCCGTGGCCGTGGCGTGCTCGTGCCACTAGGCTAGCCTGCGCGCCATCGGTGACCGCAGGTCGGGCCGCGTGCTGAGCCTCCTTTGCCTAGCCTACGCCGCTTGACCATTGCGGGGTGCCGCCGTTGCACGTGCCGTCGTGGGAGTCCTGCACGGCGATGAGGCCTAGTCGACTGGAGTGTGGCCTTGACTGCTGCCTTCATGGCCGTGCCACCTTTGACTGTCTGCCAGTGAGGCTACCGGACATGTGCGTGCACAGGGTGGATGCGAAAACTGACCTGAGGCGAGTTAGCACTCTAGAGATGGAGGCCGGGCGCCGGCGGCTGCGGATGTCCGTTCTCGGGCCTTCATACGGATACAGCGCAGCGGTGGCCCGGTCACGTCCCGGGGGCCTCGAAGGGTTAGGAGTGTCGAATGGGGTGGGACCCGGGCCCCTTCGGTGCCTCGGGGCGGCGGCGGGGCTCGGCCCTCCAAGCGGGCCCGGACATCACGCCCGGGGGAGTCGTCGACTTCTCGGCCCGAGCCATTACCTTCCCCAGCTGAGAAGAGCTCATCGCCCCATCTATCACCGGCCTCGAGGATTAGGCGTCCATTGTTCATCGGGACCACCGATTAGGGGGCGCGTGGATCTAGCGCGCCCCCGAAGGGGGACTTCCCGCGGGGAGTCATTCTGATGTGCTAGCATTGGCCGTGACCGGTAGTTCGGGATACGCGGGGGGCGATCCGCGCGGTCATTCCTGTTGCCGTTTATGACGCGTTTTTGTATCACGGTGGTGCCGAGTTTACGCTCCATGACTTCTCGGGGAGTCGATCGTGGGCTCAGATTCACCATTGACGATGTCTGAAGTACTTTCCGGTACAGCGGACATTTCCAGCGTGGGCTGCCCGGCAGGCAGCGGTCCCCGGAAGGATATCGGGATTAGCCTGACCATACGAGGAGATGGTCATTTGTCTCGCTAGAGATACTACGGCGGGACGTATGCTGCGGGCTGACTTCCACCTCAGATGCTTCTTATGGACCACCTGCTCCGGACCAGCCTTTTCCCTTTGCAGCATTACGTTCAGCGCAGGGGAGCCATACTCGAGGCCCTATGCAGGATCTCGAGGAGGATTAAGGTTCCAGTCCTCGGGCATTATGACTTCTCTTTGCACTTTGAGGATAAAGTCAACGAAAGGGCGCTCGGTGAGACTTTACCATTGTTGATGCACCGCGTTTGGCCGAGCCGGGTCTAGAGGCATGCAGTTCTTTGAGGAAGCCACGCCGAAGAGGAGGATCGGATGCACTCGAGGTCTGTCCATGGAGGCGATCCTTGACCATCTTGCGTCTCTTTTGTTCTCCAGCGGCAAGACTAGGAGGAGGTACCGGATGAGGTGTAGAGGACCCCCGAGGGGGGTGAGGATCACATTCTGAAGGTGGAGTAGAGAGGTGGAGAGGCCAGTTCTGATTTATCTCGTTTCCACCTCCACCTCATACGCTGACCCTGGCCGACACTTGCCGACCCTTCACCACCGCAGTATGGCGATCTCGAACATATTCATATCGATTCTAGGGAGAGATTATTTATTATGGATCTTTGTTTGTTCCTTGCTACCACCACCGGGCGTCGTTGGACCCGTGGTTTGGCCGGCGAAGGCTCTTGCGAAACACGATCCGCGCCGTACTTCTTAGGTATCATGAGCCTCGGTCTCCTTTGAGCCTACACGCCGAGATCGATCCACGTGACGGTCTCATTGGACATGCTGGCGGCGCGGCAGCTTCAGATCCGCAGCACATCCACCACCAGGTAGAGGTGAGGTCACACTCCTTTCTCTAGCTTTCCTATCCAGGTGAGGCATGTTTATACTTTGGTTGGGAGGAAAGTTAGGAGTTAGAAGTGTCTTCTATCATGTTTATCTTGTTTTTCGGCACATCAGCGCCTACTCATTTTGTATAGGATTCATGTATTAGCCAATAGTGGCGGTGATACTTTGTTATATGATTAGCTATATTAAGCATGTATTAGCTATTTTGGTTATATGGCATAGCGTATTTACAGTTTACTACACTTGTGCAAATCATTTTTGTTCCTACATTTTGTGTTTCTACTCTTACCTTTAGTTGAAGAATTGAAGCCCTGTATGTTACCTTAATGATAGAACAATTCCATGCATGATTTAGTTTTTGGTCAATTGAAGTTTCAGCATATTCAACCTTGAACATTCCCCCTTTAGCTAATTCACACCACTTTTTGGATTGTACCAATAGGTTGAGAAGCTATATACCTCTTCCCACTTTGAAAAGCCGGCCTTAGATCTGTTGACGACCCATAATAGGTTTGTGTTACCCATGTATGAAGACGATGAGGGGGTGTCTTCTACCTTTAGTGATTATGAAAAGAAAAAGAAAATAAAAGTCGTGACGCTTTGCCTTGAAACCAGAACACGGTCAGAGGGGTATATGGCGAAAGCCTTTAAAGCCCGATGCCCTAAACCTTAAAATTGGTTTGAGTCATCGACTTGAGTGTTAAGCTGCAATTGAATGGGTGAGGGTTCAGCGGTTGTAGGTGTAATTCTCGAGAGTCATTCGAAGTCAGGGGTGGCTTTGCAGAGTTTGTGGTCACTTGATCCTTTTAGCTTGATCACTTTAAACCTTAATTGGTTAGGAGTCATCGGTGGACCTAGTTACGGACTTTGAGTGAAGTCGAGGTTTTTAGCATTGCACCTACATTGCAATTAAGGAATAAATAAAATTAGTGGTCTGATTTAGGTTGGTCGACATTTTAAGGCAGCGTGTAGGTTGGGGGAGGAATAGCACCTGCGATTTATTGGCTCAAGGCTGGTTACCTTAGGAACAATTAGATTTTGGTGGAAGTTCGGGTTGACTCCACAGGCAGATGTTGCCACTAAAAGCTTGTTCTTATATGGTCTTTGTTCTTTCATGTTTCATTTCGTTCGAGTGTAAATGGTTCATATTAAAAGTAAAACCTATCTATACATATACTTTTTTGAGCAATGTCCTTTTTGTAAAAAGCACGACATGCATACCTTTATTGTTTTTAGCATTGCTAAGGGACTAGCAACATGTCGAGTTGGGGGCATGTGATTAGTGCCCCGAAAAAGTGCTATTTTGAAACCCCTATTCAAAGATAGGGTTTGAGTGCTTTTCTTTTTCAAATCATACAGTTGAGCCAATTGTCATGTGCATGTCCACTTAGTGCTGCGATTTGGTTTTGAGATTGTTTTGGGTAGTTTTGCAGGTCTTGGAAACTTCGGTGAAGGCAAGCTTGGCCTCGTATTTAGTCTTTGAATGTGAGAATCATGGTGGTTTCACCAAGATTTGAGCGATGAAATGTCAAGTTGAATTGAAGGGTGTAGAGCGAAAATGGGTGTAAAAGCAATGCGAGGAAGCGACAATTTGGAGGAATGGTGGAATGATTTTCCGCTATGCATTCTTGAAAATTTCGCAAGGATAACGAAAAATTTCGCAATCATAGAAAATTCGCAATCTGACGAAATTTTATTTGTATCAATTTTGCTAAGCTAGCGAGGGTTGTGGCTGCTATTCGCTAACAGCGAAATTTATTTGTCTTATGAAAAGAATGCATGCACATAAACGAAAATTTACAGATTCCTCTCTACCTTGTTTTTAAGCTATGATAGAGAATTTCGCTATCTTAAGCGAGAATTTCCTGCATAGCGAAAATGGCTGCCTTGTGTTTTTGATGTTTTTGATTCCAAGCGACCACGTTTGATTAATTACCATTTTGTCCCTATTGCCAATCTCATATTTTAGGCATTTTTGCCATTTCACACACAGGGTTGGCTATATAAGCTCCCTACAACTTTTGTAACCCTAACTTCCATTTATAAAAGCTTTCCATAGCTTAGTTTTTAGGTTTTATTTTGCTCTCTTCCTCTCCTCTTTTTCTCATTTTCTCGTGCAGAAACACACCCACCTTGAGGATGGCTGACTGAGGATGTGGCCCAAGCCTGAAGCCTTCGAAGAGGAGGGTTGCTAACCTTGGACTGTTGGTGGTTTGGCGGTGTCCTCATGGCACTAATGAATCTGAATTGCACTGCATTTATGGTTCCAAACTTTCCAAACTAGGTTTAAATGCCATTTAATGTCTTTCCTTTGGTCGATACTTGTCATGCTTTAGGGTTCAGTGCATTCTTAATAGTGAATGCGCGATATCCTAGATGTCATTCTGAGCCATTGAAATGAGGTTAAATGCTAGGGTTTCAAATTAATTTGGGACATTGAATGCTTAGTATTTGATTGGACTCAAATAGGAGTAGTTCTAGGGTTTAGGTTTCATAAAAGCTAAACAAAGATCAGGTTTGGCTTTGGTATATGTCGTCCCTTACCCAATGCGAAATAACCCAAGGACACCTTATCAACTTAATTTTATCAAGCTAGTGACCCGAGCCTTCAAGGTTACCATTTCACTTTCATTTAAACCATTTCAGTTATCCGGTGAACAATGTATACTGTTGTTAACAAAATCCAAAATCAATGAAATCTCATAATTTTCAAACATAATTGCGAATCATTTGTGGGATGAAAACCCATCCCCGTGTTCGACCCTAGACCGCTATACTGCAGTAGCTTGACTACGGTAGTAGGAGGAACATAGGAAACAAATTTTGTTGATTCCGGATCACCCTACCGTGGCACGAATCAATTAGTAAATTTGAATGGCATTACCGTGTACTCGAAATGACCATACAGTCTGAAAAAGAAGTCTTAGAATCCTCCTCCACGTCATGATTGATGGTACCACTACATGTGAAGGTCAATCTTAGTGTTATACTTAGAACCCCTCAGCTGATCAAACAAGTCATCAATTCGTGGTAAAGGGTATTTATTCTTCACTGTCACCTGATTCAAGCGATGTCAGAGTATGCAGAGTGTTTCATCATGCTTCTTTACAAAGAGGATTGAAGCTCCCTAAGATGAAGTACTTAGACGGATAAACCCAATATTCAACAAATGGTCTAATTGCTTCCTTAGCTCCTTTAGCTCTAAAGGTGCCATATGGTAGGGAGCAATGGATATTGGGTTCGATTCCCCGAATAAGAAGTCGATCTTGAATTCAATCTATAACATTAGGGGTAACCTGGTAGTCAAAATCCGATCTTATCGCACCACCTCCATAGGGAATTTGTCCACTCCTCTCTATCAAGCTAGCTAAGAAACTCAAATGGCTCCCTGCCTTAGCTTTCAAGAATCTACTACCCATAGTAGGAAATTGATAGAAAGAACTTCGGTCATTAATAAAACTAAAAACTACCCCTCCTGGTAGCTGAAATGTAATTCGCTTGCGGAAACAATTCATTACCGCCAGGAAAGCGGACAATAAGTTCATTCTGAATATTACGTCATACCCCTTCAAATCCGACAGCAAATCCACAATCAATTCGGTGCTCCCGATCACGAAACCACGCAGCGCACGAACCGACTAGTACTGGTGTTCTCCCTTAGGGAAGTCAACATTTAATGCTTGTTCTAGCTTTTCAAAACTTAATCCCAAATTAAGAGCATATGCGGTGCGTATGAATGAATGAGTCGCCTTTGGGATCCAAATAGAATTGGACCCATAGTTATAAAGAGAAGAATGATACCTTCCACAATTGCATTGGAGGCATCTTCCTTCGGTTGAGTCAAAGCAAACACTCTCCCCTGGGTGGCGCTGCCTAGGGTTAGAGCTCCCATCGGCCTCTACTGCGATAGTAGCCTCGGTGGGGGTGGCTTGTCCGCTTGTACCTGTCCTTCTATTTGAGTATTCCTTTGGGGCGGATAAATTGGACAATGCATCCGAATATGTCTAACACCTCCACATGCAAAGCAAGATCATGGATTAGTACTGCCCTACAGTACACCTCCCAGGCCCCTCGGTATCTATGATCTAGGTCCCGAATGCAGTCTGGCGATGATAGGTCTTTGCCCTTTGAACTCCACTGTTGCTCACACCAGCCCGGATCCGACCTCCTCTCGCTAAGCTTTATCGTCGGTGGCTGTCCTCTATATCCCTCTCCACAAGTGTAGCTCGATCCCCAATATCCCAATAGTCCCGAATCTTGAGAGCCACTAACTTCTCTCGGATGACCGACCTTAAGCCATGCTCAAAGCGCTTGGACCTATTGGCCTCAGTATAAATAAACTCCATAACATAACGGGATAGCTCATCAAACCTCCTCTCGTACTCAACCATAGTCGTGTTGCCCTGTCATAGAGCAAGAAAATCAACCTTCATTTTATCTCTGACTGATTCAGGAAAGTACTTGCCTTTAAAGATTTGGTTAAACTCCCCTAAGTGAGTGCATCAGTGTCCCTCCTTCTCTTCACTGATTCCCACCAATGATCGGCCTCTCCATCAAATAAATATATCGCCAAGCCGACCTTAAGGTCCTCGGCAACTCCCAGGCCATCAAATACCTTCTTCATCCAGCGGATCCACCTATCCGCATCCAAGGGATTTGAGCTTTTTTGGAAAGTGGGTGGGTATTGCCTTAGAAACTCTCGAAAAATGACTATTCTCCAATTCTCCTCCCCGTTGCCCAGTACTTGGGCTAGTAGATGAGCCCCACCAATGTGGTTGTTGTTATTTGTTGTTCTGTGCGGTGTTGCACCAAAGGGTGGGTTCCCTCGAACATTGATAGGCCACCATTCATGGCATCGGGAGGAGGTGGTGGTGGTGGTTGCTTGACCTCCCGGCCTCGCCCCGTCCACATCCTCGTCAGTCGTCCATCCGCACATGTCGATTCACAATTTAGTTCCTTGATGGCCACAAGACATCCCTAATCAACAATCAACGATCTCAATCACCACCAATCCTATCTCTCTAGTGGTAATCCATAACCTATGGCCCATTATGAACTAAAGCCTACACTCTAATACGACTTTGTAACGCTTTGAATCAGGGACTTTTTTTTTTTTTTTTTTTTTTGATGGGTCCCGCGGACTAGAAACCAAGCGAAACCTGTGTGATTAGGTGCCCTCAGTAGGGTGATCGAAATCAACAAAATTTATATCTATTTTCCTCTTGCTGTAGCCGGTGACTATTGCGATGTGCGGTCTAGGGTCGAACACAAGGATGGGTTTTCTTTGTACAAATGATTTGCAGTGAAGTCAAAAATGGTGAATTTAATTTGGATTTTTAAGGTTTGGTTAAAAGCAGTGAGGTTTGGGGTTTAAAGGCGAAAATAAAATGCGGAGAGAAAATAAGAAAGAACTCGCAGAGTCTCGGGTCAACCCGGGTTGGGGTTTTAGGGCGACTAACATGTCATCGGGTCTTTTTCCTCGCGTTGGGGAGCATGACATATAGTCATTTCCCGAACCGGATCTTCATTTAGCTTAAAAAACTAAACCCTATGATTTTCCCTTTTGAAACATAGCATTTAAATGGGCATAAATTTTCTAACGGTGACACATCTCGAAAACCACAATCCACGATAAATAGCAAGTGATGACTAAGCGAGCATCGTTGGATCTAGTGAAAGTATCATTGAACCCAAAAGCTTGCCAAATACACATTAAAGAGAGTATGCTTAAGAGATTTTAACCTAAGTGAGAAGTAGGAACTTAAACAACCATAAATGCGTGCGTTAAAAGCAGAGGACCGTGCGTTACCTCAGCTTGGGTGCCCGATGGCGAGTCCCTTCCAAGGAGGAAGAGGCTTCTAGCCAACCATCCTCTGGGTGTCATCCTCGGAGAGTGTTTGGTAGCCGAAAGGGAGAAAAGGAAAAAAAAAATGGGAGAAGCTGGGATTCTAGCTTTATTGCATAAGTATTCTCTTCAACGGTCATATACAAATGGCTTATGTAGCCTTACAAACCCAGTGAAATACCATAATCAAAACATAAGTGATTACAACAAAGGGTAGAAAGGAGAAAAACCAAGAATTGTAACAAAAGGCGAAGCGTCGAGGAATAACAACTGGAGGAGCGATTGCCCGGAAGGAGATTTGGGAATAGTGCCGCGGGAATGTTTCCCTCTGGGTGGTATTTTTCTTCACATTTTGCTCTTCTTTCCTTCGATCTTTGATTTGATGCTGAGTTTGACTAGAATTCTTCGTGCTTGGATCGACTCAACAGAATTTCGGCATAGTGGAGTAACAAAGCACCAAAATTTTCCACAAAATGTGATCATTAAAATAGTAGGGACCTTAATGTGTAAATTGGATTAATTAGAATGATTAGTATACAAAAAGCACTCAAAACCTATAATAAATAGGGTTAATAGCACTTTTGGGCACTAATCCACCCCAAACCTACATTGCTAGTCCCTTAGCAATGAAAGAAAAGAAAGAAAGAAAGAGAACATCTGAACGATACAAAATAACGTTCACAAAATTATATTTCAAAAGGTTGTAGATAGGTAATGCAAACCTAAGTAAGAATCATCAAAGCCGTGTCGATAACTATCATGAGAGAATGAATACCATACGAAAATTGAGTAAATGAGCCTCATTCTTGGTGAATCAACCGAAACTTCCACCAAAATCTAAGTGTTTATTTGATTAGCTCTCAGCGATAAGTTTGCTAAAGCGCACTCTGCCCCAACTTCTAGCTACTACTGCGACCCTAGCATGCTTCTTGACCTAAATAGATCAGAGACCCAGTACTCTTATTCCACAACTATTTTTGCGTTGTAGGGTGCAATCTTTGAGGAATCGACCTCACCAAAGTCCGTATAGCGGGGACTCACAGGTGACTCCCGACCCGATTAAGGCATAGGGCACGAGTCATAAGGATCTTTTCGACCCTGAGCTCTTCGGGTTTCACCCGGACTTGAATGATTTGAGACTCCTTTTTCTAACGCCCAACTCCACTGTCCACCCGTGCAGCGAGCACTAAGTCGGTGGCTCCTGACCCGGTAAAGGTTTAGGGCCTTAGGGCTTTAAAGGCTTCGCCGTATACCCCTCGGATGGAGTGCTCGGGTTTTGGTAACATTGCAATTTTATTCTTTTTCTTGATTTTTCTTTTCTTTTCTTTTTCTCTTTTTTTTTGAATACGCATTGGCCTTTGCTTTCCACGAGGGGGTCCTTAACCTATTAAAGGCGGTCAATGGGAAACTAGGGTGGGTTATCTGAAGTAAAGGAGGTTCTTGTGATTTTATTTTAACATTGAAACCTAATGTGCTCGTGTGTGAGAAGTTAGCTAAAGGTGGAAGAAAAGATCGAAATCAACGAGTTCAACTAATCATCCTCAATTATGCATGGAACCAATCTAACATCAATAGAATTGGACAAATTTTCAATTTTCCAAACTTGTAGGTTAGACGAAACCCTGTAAAATTTTAGTTTGCAAAATGGGGTCCATATTTTGAAAAAAAGTAAGTTGTATTATATACTTGACTCATAGAAAGGGGACCCGACAAGCCAGCGAACATCACAAAATGGGCTTGCTCAAATAATAACAAAAATATGAATACAAAAGCTACTTCGCCCGTAACTCTCCCCCAACTAAACATCTAAAATTAATAAAAATGGGGTTCGGATTGGAAAAATTAGAAGGAAGTGTTACCTCCATGATGAGATGTGATCATTTGCTGGATAGGAGACCGCAAGCTTTATTGACGCCTTATTCGCTCAGTTTGGGCTTCAAACCATGAGTTAGGAGAAGAAAGAGAAAAAAAAAGACCGAGTTAAGAGAATTTTTAAGTACACTTTCATAAAAATCTCAAAATGTTCTTTCTGGCCATATTTGGATTCTACACTCTCTAGCTTTCCACTTGTTTAAGAATGCCTAAAACGGGTTAGGATGAAAAGTTATGGCGAGCAAAATTTGGAGGCAAAGTGGGGCCCTGGCGAAAATTTTTTAAGCTAGCTTGAAATTTTTTTTTTATTTTTTGATTTTTTATTTATCAAATAAAATAATTGTAAATAAAAATAAAAGTAATAGAAATAAAAATAAAAACAAAATCAAAATTTTTTTTTCAAAAGACAAAAATTTTTTAAATATATATATATATATATATACATATATATATATATATATATATATATATATATATATATATATATATATATATATATATATATATATATAATAAATAAAAATTAAAAGTTAAAAATAAAATACATTTTTTTGAAATAAAAATAATATATATATATATATATATAAAACAAACGATTTTTTAAATTAATAAAAATAAAATAAAATAAAAATTTGAGAAAACAACGTGCGGTGTTTTGTCTTGTGTGAGCAGGATTTTCGCTAGTTAGCGAAAAATTTAAGCTGAATGTGAAATTTTGATCAAGTGCGACTATAGCGAAATTTTCGCATTTCGCTAGAATTGCGAATTTTTCGCTATGGTTGCGAAATTTTCGTGAAGAACTGCGAAATTCCTGTGCACTCAGTTGCCACACGATCTTGATCCAAGCTTCAAAATTTCACGAAATACGTAAAATTAATCTGAGAAAATTAGGAAAAATTGCGAGAAAAGCAAATTAATTTAAACGTAAATTAGCCCAAGATTAGAGAAAATCTAAGAAGAAAAATTAACGAAATCCAAAATAAAATACGATAAAATAAAATAAAACAAGGAAAAATTTAAAACAAAAAGTGGAGACTTAGAAATCTGCAGGGATTGGTGCTCCAAATGCGAGCCGACACGAACCAATGCTTGTGCCATGCGATGTAATGATGCGAGTCTTCTTGAGGTAGTGGCAAAATTATGTCTGAAGGCCACTAATTTCTTGGGGTTTTCCAAGGCAGGCGGTCTGAGGCTAGCCTTAGTGGTGGGTGCTTGGAAGGTTGGTTTTGGTGCGAGGTGAAGCGAGAATATACAACGGTAGTGGAAACATTTGGGGTTGGTGGAGTGGACTTTTGGGACTCTTTCCACTTCCTTCCCATTACTTTCCTCGCTCGACAAGGGAAGAATTTCTTCTTCTTTTCCATGGCCCATACTATACTTAATTGTGGGGCATCTGCGGAGTTCCTCGGGAGGAGCTTCTGCGATTCAAGCTTTCAATTCCTCTGAGATTGAGGCTGCTCTCGAAAATTGTTGATCGGCACTACGTCCTACGGATTTTTGCTTCCCTTGATGATCAGGCATTTAGACGACTTAAAAATTGAATTACTCCATTTCATTTCCATTTCCTTTGAAGTCCATCAATCTTCTTGTTCGAGGAGCTCTCCAGTGTGTGATTTCATATTAGCATTGGCAGTCCACTCCCCTTTGTCCCTCATGAAATTATCCACTTGTTGCTCAAGTTCGAGGATGAAGCATTCCAGCGGGGATGGGGTTGGTGGCGTGGTGGTGAGGAGTTGAGGTAAAATGTGGGGAAGCAGGAGGTGCATAAGTTGAGGGGAATCACATAGACGGGTGCGCTCATCCATTGGTCCCTATAGTCCCTCATAGACTGGGTGGGTTTGGATTTCTCTCGGGGTTCTTTGATTTTCCATGCGAGGTTCCTATAGTCCCTCGTTGTCATATATACTAGGGTTACTCTCAGCGATACTCAGCATGTGCTTTCCCTCTTCCATTGGTCACAATTCAAACCCACGAACATGTACTAAATTGCTTGCCTTTAAATTTTAACTTGCGAAAATGGATTCTATTGTGAAAAATATGGCACCGCAACAGTCTACTTGACCTTGTTTTTTTTATTTTTTTATGAAATGAAAAGCCCGCTGAGTAAAAATAAAAATTCACCAAGACTTGTGATGAGGATCACAAGTGTTCCACATCTCGTCAAATGCACTTAGGCACCATCCCCGACAACGGCGCCATTTGATTCGTGCCACAGTAGGGTGATCCAAAATCAACAAAATTTATATCCTATTTTCCTCCTATTGCCGTGAGTCGACTCTTTGCCGATATAGCGGTCTGAGATTCGAACACATGGATGGTTTCTTTGTACAAATGATTTAAGTGAAAGTCAAAATGGTGGATTTAATTTGGATTTTAAGGTTTGGTTAAAAGCAGGTGAGGTTTTTGGGGTTTAAAGCGAAAATAAAATGCGAAAAATAAAAAAGAACTCCTTGAAGTCTCGGAGCCCCTTTGGGTTAGGGTTTTAGGGGACTAACTGTGTCCTCCGGGTCTTTCACCGTGTTGGGGAGCATGACATATAGTCATTTCGAACGGATCTTCATTTAGCTTTAAAAGCTAAATACTGTAGTTTTCCTTTTGACATAGCATTTAAATGGGCATAAATGTTATGCAGTGAAACACGTCCGAAAACCTAATCCACGTGATAAATGCAGGGAAACTGACTAGCGAGCATCAATGGATCTAGTGAAAGTATCCATTGAACCAAGCTTGCCAAATACATTAAAGAGAGTATGCTTAAGAGATTTTAACTGAGGTGAAAGTAGGAACTTAAACAACCATAAATGCGTGCGTTAAAGCGGAGGACCGTGCGTTACCTCGGCTAGTTGCCCGATGGCGAATCCTCTTGAGGAGGGAAGGGCACAGCCAACCATCCTCACGAGTTGTCATCCTCGGAAAAGAGTGTTTGGTAGTAGAGGGAAAATGAGAGAAAGGAAAAAAGCGGGAGAAGCTAGGTCTAACTATTTACATCAAAAATCGTCTCTTCCAACAGTGTATACAAATGGCTTATGTAGCCTTACAAACCAAGTGAAATACCATACAATTCAAACATAAGTGATTACAACAAGGGTAGAAAGGAGAAAAACCAAAAATTGTAACAAAAAGCTGAGCGTCGCGGGGAATAGTTGTTGGAGGAGCGGTGCGGGAAGGAGAGTGCGGGAATAGTGCTCGCGGGGAATGTTTTCTGCGAGTGGTGTTTTCTTCACATTTTGCTCTTCTTTCCTTCTGATCTTTGATTTGAAATGATGAGTTTGACTAGAATTCTTTGTGCTTGGATTGACTCAACAATTTCGGCATAATTAGGTAGCAAAAACTGCAAAATTTGCCACAAAATGTGATCATTAAAATAGTAGGGACCTTAATGTGTAAATTGGATTAATTAGAATGATTAGTATACAAAAAGCACTCAAAACCTATAATAAATAGGGTTCAAAATAGCACTTTTTGGGCACTAATCACTGTGTGAACAGTGTCCATGAACAGTTTCTTAAACAGTGCACAACACAGTGCTTTATTAGCCACTATGAGAAGTCGGTTGCGACAGAGAATCCTCTGTCGCGGCGAGCAATATCGCGTGCTGCGTGGCGGTGAGGCAGCGGCCCGGCTTCTGTCGCAAGCGTTGTGCCTTATCGCTACAAGCTTGCCGCTCGCTCAGTGTTTCTTTCCATTTGCGACACCGATGAACTTCGTCGCGACATGGGATCTTCTTACCATGAGTGAACTTTGTCGCGACCTAGTTTCCACGGCCTACACACCTCTCTGTCGCGACAAGGAAAAGTCTTGTCGCTACACTAAACCTTCTGCTGCCTCCATGCTCTGTTGCAACATTGAATCGCCAAACCAACAGCTCTTTCTGTCACGACAACGCATGCCCTGTCACGACATAGAATCTTCTTCCTTGGCCAGTCTTTGTTGCGACGAGGAACAATCCTGTTGCGACACCCTTATCCCTTGTCAGGACTGTGATGCCCCAAATCCCGGGGTTGGTGACTACGTCCCGGCAGCGGAATGCTAAGTGAATGTCGGGTAACGAAACACTATTCACTGAAAATCGAATTAAGTCTCTCCTTTATGCAGGGAGCTCTACTAACTACAAAACACATCCCAAGCAGTTCAATATGACATATCCATAATTAAAAGCGGCCACTTGGGTATAAGCCAATACTCATCCAAATAAATACCAACTATATACAATAGTTTAAAGTTAAATTACTCTTATACAACATATATTAAAATTTAAATGATTCTAATACATGCATACAACTAACTACCAAAGCCATAACCCGACTTTCTTCTCAAACTCAGCCTCAAAATGAGCCATCTTCTCAGAGCTCTCACTGTGCACGAAATAATATCCTCGACGGGGTGAGCTATCGCCCGATAGTAGAATCACCTGATGGGTTACTCCGCTAAATGCATATCTGTTCTCCTATGTAAACACACACTCAAGAAAATTCGTGATCCTACTTGAATGTCTAAATGACCAACCCATTTCCCGAGTCCTCACCGACTCACCGACTCCCTCACACCTGCCTAAGCCATGTATGAGAAAACATCATTTTCAAACAAAACTTGTTGGTTTCCAAAATATACTAGAATTAATGGTAAAAATATGGGACTACCCTCGACGGGTCATGGTTCTCATCACGAAATACATTGGAGCCGTCTCGGCCGAATTTCTACGGAAATTCATCTGTGAAATTCCTTTCAAACGTTTTGTTTTCTTTCAATTTTCATGTCATGCACACACACCTAACTTCTGAGTTACGGTGCATATGAAATGCGTGTCATTTCACACAATATATACAACACATGCAAATATACCATCATGCATATATTTACATAATTTAAATCACACAAACATGTTATGCAATTTCACAATCCATTACACCAAAAATTAGCTCACGTGAGCTAATTAACAAACACGAGCAATTCGATTTGAATTACTCGACAAACCACATTTCTTCTGATTTATTTAGTGAATGCTATTCCGCGTGAACGATAAAACATCGAGATTCTTGTTCCACGGCCACTACCAAACATTGGTTCCACTTTGTGAACCCATTTCATGGCCATTTCGGCCTTATACACGCAACATAATTTATTCCCTTAATTATCGCAACATGCCCCAACGAGTCCATGAACTATCATGAGCGCGAAAACATCTCAAAAAATTCAGCGGTGGTCCGAAGTTTTGGGATGATAAAGAATAACCACTCAGTACCAATCAACTCAAACATTATATAGCACTTAAATCGAGTAAAACTAGTAGGATAAAACCCACCTCACGGATTTTGTCGAAAACTCCAAGCCCGAGACCGCGTAGACCTCGTGCGTCAGACAGCTTTCCTTCTTCTTTCCGAAGAATTTTCGACCCGAGTTTGGATTAGCAGGAAATCCTAGAGAGAAGTGAAGCACTCTCTCTCTAAAGTAGGAATCCTAAGCCTCTTTGGAGTCCTTCCCCTCCCTCGCATTTCTTACTCTGACTGGTGTGGGAGATGACATTATTTGGACTTTTGTCCTATTATCGTTAAGAATTCCAAATACCATCCATGTCCCCTTTGCTTGGATTTGACACGTGGCACAATCTCGGCCGTCCGTTTCAATTATCTCTACTCATGACATAATGTCACGCCCAGTACATGTTATATGTGACTTTTGTCACATCGAAGAATATCGTTCTGACACCGACTGGTGCGCTGAAAACATGATGCAAATCCCACATCTCGAATTCGACATGTTAGCTAGATTTCGCGAGACGATTCCAACGGTGAAATCTGTTTCGTCATCCGAGATCTAGAAAAATTTCGGGTTTTTACCGAAATTACGATTTTGCCATTTTCCAGAAATTGGAATTTTCTCGGGTCTTATAAGGACGTAGAAACTCTTGTCGTGGCATAAAAAAAAATGTCGCGACCTAGAAACCTCAGTCTTGACCATTCTCTGTCGCAACAAGGAAAGTTCTATCGCGGCTAGAAATCCCGGCTAATGCAGGCCTATCGCGACACCCTCTGTCGATGTGTGCCCAGGACCCTGCTGTAACAAAGAGAATCATGTCGAGACAGTTTCCTTTTCTTAAACTTGAGAACTATGTCGCGACCACGGGGAACCCACAATCACGAAAGCGAGATCCGAAAAACTCTTCTCCAGCGACCCGAGAAACCTCTGTCTACAGCCCTAAACATGCGTGGCTATTTTTAGGCCTTTCACGCACCTCAGACTCTTTCTTAAGCTGATGGGAAATTCACTACTACTACTCTATATATATATATATATATATATATATATATATATATATATATATATATTACCTGGGATCTTCGTCTAGAAACTTTCGGCGCTAATGAATAGATGCAAAAATAAGTTTTTTATTACAAAACTTCTCCTATGCACATCTGAGAATTGGTTATTACATCCCGAGAATATTACAAAACCAGAAAATAGCCGGGATGCGACCTCCTTCCTCACTCTTGCGAGATGGGTTCCTACCACATTGGGACCTCGGGTTAGATTCCCTTCGGGTGGGGGCCTCCCCGTGCGGGTTATAGACTCCCGCCTCCTCTTCAAGGGTAAAATTTGGAAAGAGTCATATGTAGGAGGTGAGCACGAACCTCTGTAGGAAAATCCTCCCAAGCTCAAGCAAGGTTTAGAAACGTATGGAAAACGATCGGTCTCATTTTTATTTTAATATAATATAGACAAACAATTTGACATAAAACAGTGACATTTCAAATATATCTCAGGTTTATGTAAATAAAACAATAGTTAAATGAAAAAACGAGCTACGTAAAATAAATAATAAACAATTTCACCATAACAATTTAACAAGTCTTTTGGGCGGGGTGGCATACTCAACGGTAACCTCCACCTCGGAGTTCTCTTTGGTAGGTAGCATACTTAACAGTAACCTCCACACTCATGGTTTCTTTGTTTCTGGAAACCTCCTTTACCAGGAACCTCTTGAGAATGAATGAGCTACCTTACAAGGGACCTCTCACTCATCACGGTAGTGTTTCCCAAGCATCTTTACTGGGAACCTCTTGAGAAGGAATTGAGCATCCTTACAAGGAACCTCTCACCCAACACGGTAGTGTTTCCCAAGCATCCTTACCGGGAACCTCTTGGGAATGATTGAGCATCCTTATAAGGAACCTCTCACCCATGCTCATTCCAACAACCATACAAGAACATATCCTACCAACAATCATCACCCATATAACAATGATTCCATAAATCCCGATTCTGAACAATTATTCCAAATATCCACAATCCATTTATGAGGCAATTTCAATAAACAATTAGGAAAATACAAAAGTCGTAACCCGTTATTTTACTACTGACACAAATCACTATGATTTAGAAATCAATCCAGAACACATTCAAGAAGAAAATCCATCATTCTCAAATGCAAGAGTTTTTAGAGACGAGAAAAAAGTTTTAAATGGATGTTTATTTCTTTTGTTTCAAACATGTAAAATCTTTTTAAGACAAGAGGAATGATTTCCTGTCAACTCTTTATAATATTGAATATGGCCCCGGCAGCCAGCGTAGCGCCAGCCCTAAGCTTTCAGTAGCCGTGAATGAGGAGAGCTACTTACGATCAGCGGTTTGACGCCGAGAATCGCGAACTTTGATCTCCCGATTTGCCATGCGCTTGTTTTTATGCCGAACCTTCTCTGCAACCGTTCGGGTTTAGAGAGATGTGCGGGGTGAGTGAGTGAAAATGAAGGAAGCTGGGAATGGTTCTAACCAAGCGTTACGACTTTCCGCCTTCATGATGTTTTTTGAGTTTCTCAAAAATTATGGTTTTGCCGCTAAAATCTCAGATTTGAATCTCTGACCTTATGGTTTTAAACGTTCAAAATTCGTTTTTAATCATTGTTTCAACTAAAACATTGTTTAACTGATTTTTTGAATAACCGAAGATCTTGGATGACTCAAAAATATTCTGATATAATGACCTATATGGTTTGAAAGATTGTGTGAGTTGTAAAGTTCTAATGAAATAGCGTGATGTGTATTTGAACTTTTAACGAAAGTTATGATCAGTGATGAAGATGATGCAATGGATGCCCAGTTCTTTCTGATATATATAACTTTCAGGTTTTGGGAGTGTCTTTTGTCATAAATCTATCATAGTACCATCTCCCGATATATCATGTAGTAAACGTATAAATATCCCATCATCTAACATATTTATTGATAAAAACAAGAATTGCCATACGATCATCTAGATCATAACAGCTTTTGATCTGAACCCCAAATATATCCATAAAAAATTTTATTTAAATTCTCCTATTATTAATTGATGAATCAAATATATATTTTTTTTTATTAATTCAACCTTGCATGCCATTAAACTATTATAATTTAGTTTATGTGATGTAAAGTGGGTGATTAAGTATAAAATGAAGTATTGAACAGTTGGTAAGTAGTTTGATGTGGGTTTGGGGAAAATTTTAAATGAGTAATGTGATAATGGTCATAGTTTATTAAGTTGCGTGCTTGAATTTTCTAGTCTGGGATAGTGTCGAGAACACATTGCATTGAGTTGATCATAGTGAAATCTAGTTATACCATGAGTAAATTATATAGATGCAGACAGTTGATTTCCGCGTATTTAAGAGATGTTAAATAACATGACCTTGCGTTAACATAAAAGCATACCATGTGACTCAAATAGTGGTTTTAACATGGAAGAAATGGTAATATATTATTAACTCAATGCGTGTGGAATTAGGTGGGAAAAGTGGCATGGAAAACACCCTATGCTGATAATGATGACATGTGTTCAAAAAATGATTAAGAAAAGATTGATTCTTTCTGCAAAGGAGTTGGTGGGAAGAGAATGAAAGGGCAGCTGAAGAAAGAATGAGAAAGAAAGAAAGGAAAGGGAGGAGAGAAAGAGGGGTTAAAACCTATCAGTTATCTATAGTATTCAAATGGCGAAAGATTCGGCGGTCGAAGTGACCATCCGCTCTGAAGTGGGATTCTCTCTTTTCTGGTGCCATTCTTGTCTCAAGGTCATTAATGCGAGGGTGCCAGCCTAGCGAGTGGGGCTGGTTCAGAAACGGTTTGATCCGATTATTGATAAATTTGAGATTGGTTTTCTGATCATTTATCGTCTGAGGAACTCGGGTTTACAAGCAGTTATGTGTTGTTGAAATCTATGGGATTGAGTGTGATGATTTGTGTATATCATTTGTTGGATATGGGTGATATATAAAATTATAAATCATTGTTTTCTAAATTAAAACACTGAAAGATCTGGATTATATCATTATCTATTACTTGATTGAAGGATATGGATTACATGAAAATCATGTTGATCATTATGCTGGTGAATAACAATCAGTTATATGGTGGTGTGATCTGTGGGTGAATATATTGTCATGATTGTAAATATTGCATATAGCTTTCTTCCCACATGGCAAAGCCAAATAACGTATCTGATTAATTCTGGCATTCTGCATTATTACCCTGGGTATCTATAAAAATAGTTAGAGTGTAAGCATTGATTAACACTATTTGTGGAAACTCTGTCAGACAAATCATAAAGTACTGAATTTAATTCTTGTGTGTCAAATGTAAGTAACAGAAGGACCAGTGCCCTTGAGTGAAGGCTTTGCATCTTTTGAGTTGGTATATGATATATCTGTGGGTAAGCCACTTCATGATATTGAGAAGAAGAATTAACAGAAAATTAGGCTTATTTGCATGGAGTTCATTACTCTATAAAATCCAAAGCAACTTCAAAGCTATATATAAAACTAGTGCTAAAGAGTATCAAAGAAAAATAATATAGTGGGATATTTCATTGAAGGAAGTCTTGGAGGATGTGGAAGTATGCTGTGCACAAAATGGTTGTTATGTTTTTTTCTAATGATGGGCGCGCTAATGAGTCTGCTTTGTTGGATTACAGAGTTGGGCCAATTGAGTTGCTCTGCTCAAGTGGCACGTAAAAAGTTTCTGTCGTGTTGGATTTTTAGTCTTTGTCATTTGGCCTCATGGTGATCTGGGTTACGTCATGATAGGTTTTACGACTTTCCTTGGATTCTGTCATGACATCAATTTCTTCGTCGCGACATATTTTTTCTATGTCACGATGGGATATCTTTGGTTACTCAACAATCTTTGTCGCGACAGAGTTTTCTTTTATCGCAACAGACTTTTCTTCTCTTGTCCTTATTCTTTGGGTGAGTTGTTTCTTTGCCGGCCTTAGAAAACTTTGTTCTGCGACTCACTATTAGCTAATCTCAGTTCTCTTTTGATTCCTATCACGACCGAGTTTTTGTTTGTCACGATAAAATTCTATCAGTCTCCATCTTTTATTGTCGCGACAAAGATTACCTTATCGCGACAGAGATTCTGCCTTCAATTCTTTACTATGTTGCAACATGAATTTCTTTATCACCATTCCTCTTATATTACTCTTCAACTTCTTGTCGCGACAGAGAATTCAAATCCCTCATGTTTTTTTTGTTGCCACAGAAATAATCTTTGTCACACGACAAAGTCCTTCAACAATGTTACGACATAAAACTCTTTGTCGCGACAGAGATTCTCTTTCTGCCTTGAGTTCAGCCTGGACTTTGTTGCAACATACAGCTGCTGGCTGCGACATAGCTCTTCTAGTCTGCTTGAAATTATATCGTGACAAACAAAAACTATGTTGTGATTAGGAATGCTGCAACTGCCACTTTTTTTTTTTCTTCTTTTCTGTTGGAATTATCTCAGTTTTCAATTAAAACTTGCAAAACACAAAGTTAGTGAATATTCCATAATTTGGCATAAAAATAGATTTGAAACTGCTAAAAACATGCCATAAAAATGGATTAAAAATAGATGAGTTTAAGACTCATCACACGACACTTGCGGTGAGACCCTGGAAAGTTTGTTACCCACAAAAGACACAAGGCTTTTGAATAAAGTAGTTTATCGGAGGTTGTCCAATGAGTTGAATTATAAATAAAAAATCTTTTGTTTTTGATTCGTGCCATGGTAGGGTGATTTGGAATCAACAATATTTGTATCCTTAGTTCCTCCTACTACGTGGTCGAAATTTCTTCATGACATAGCGGTTTAGGGTCGAACACGGGGACTCAGGTTTTCATCCTATGAATGATTTGCATCGGTGTTTGGAAAATGGTGAGGCTTTTGTTTGAATTTTGGATTTGGTTGAACCGGTGGGAAGTTGTTTGTTTTCTTGACTAAGCGTAATGGCTGAAAGTGAAGTGTGAAATGGTAACCTTGAAGGGGTTGGGTCACTAGCAGCAGCTTGTAGGTATTACAGTGTCCTCGGGTTATTTCCTCACATTAAGGCAAATGACATAGTAAGCCAAAACGGATCTTTGTTTAGCTATAAGAGCCTAACCCACTGGGAGCCTCTATTTAAGGAGTCGGGAACAAGTATTATGCATTCAAAGTCCCGTTCGATTTAAAACTAACACTCAATCTCATTTCAATGGCTAAATGCAATGGCATCACAAGGATATCGGTGCATCGGCATTAAGTATGCTTGAACCACAAGCATGTCAGTATTGACCAAGGAACAACATTAAATGGCATTAAACCACTAGTTTGGAAGGTGTGGAACCATAAATACGTGCACCGTATCATTTTAAAGCAAAGGAAGGACAACCTGCAGTAGCCCCAAAACCAAGTTAGCGGCCTCATCTTCAAGGCTATGAGGGGCTTAGCCAAGCATCCCTTGAGTTGTGGCATCCTCAGGGGTGTGTTTGGCAGCTAGAAAATGAAAAGAAAGAGGAGAAGAGAGCAAAATGAAACCACTAAAAATGGCTGAAACATTTATAAAATGAAAAGTTTCTTAGGGTTACAAGTTTGTGGGGGTTTATATAGTACCTGACCCGAAAGTGTGAAAATATAAAATGCCTAAAATGAAATTACATAAGGGTCAAAATGGTAATACATCAAAGGCGTGGTCGTTTGAACCAAAATACCAAAAACACTGAGGGCGTGTTTGTATCTGGGGAGATTTATTAGCATAAGCGAAAATTTCGCTAGCCTAAGCGAATTCTACGAATCTTAGTGAGAAATTTATTATCATGATAATTTAAGCTAGCTAAGCGGGAATTTTGCTAGCCTAGCCTGAAATTTTTGTGTGAGATAAGCGGGGGTGGAAAATTTCGCTAGGCACGAAATAAATTTCAGCAGTAGAAATTTAGCTAGCCTAACAAAATTCCTATTTATTTAGGGATTTGAAATTTTCGCTATGATTCTTGGTACTATAATCCAGCCAAATTTTACTTAATCGCCAATCACGGGATTGCTCTATAGAGAATCTGCCTCTCTACTTTGCTCATTTAAATCCCTCTTTTTGCTCTTGTCCTTTCCTTCAAATTCCACTTCACATTCCCTCATTTTTAATGGATAGAACATGTAAGATCTTCGTGTGACACGTATCTTATATCAAATTTGAACTAAATGGTAGTGCATGAGGAGCCTGCGAGGTACCAAAAACAAACTCGAAAATGGCATCGAGTGGTACTAAATTGGACCTACACGTTAATTGGCTTAATTGATATGATTAGTGCGCAAAAAGCACCCAAAACCTATCTTGAATAGGGTTCAAAATAGCACTTTTCGGGCACTAATCACACCCCCAACAAACCCAGTTGCTAAGTCATAGCAATGCTGGAAACAAAAAATTGTATGCGGTGCTTTCGAAAAGTATGTGGTTCAAAAAGTGTATGTATAAATTAAGCCTTACCTTGCGCCAGTCAATTTATCACGTATGAAAAGCGACATGAAGACATAAACCATACAAGAACAAGTTTTAGACAGTATACTTCCAATTTCAAGGAAATCAACTTTGAATTTCCACGAATCTAATTGTTCCTAAGGTAACCAGGTTTGAACGATAAATTGCAAGAAATTTATTCCCTCACTGACACAGCCCCTCACACTTGTGGCCTTAAAGCGTTGACCAACCTAAATAGGGCTATGACGCTCTTATTTCTTCCTTGATTGCTATGTAGGTGCAATGCTAAAAGCTTCGACTTCACCAAAGTCCATGAGGTCAGATGACTCCTGACGATTAAGGTTTAGGGCACGAAGCAAAAAGGATCCTTGACCACAAACTCACGAAGCTGCAGGACTCAGAATGACCCAGTGCTTTTATAACAGCTAGGCTCTACCTATCCACAGGTGTAGAACACTAAGTCGATGACTCGGAGCCCATGAAGGTTTAGGGCCTTGGCTTTAAAGGCTTTTGCCATATACCCCTCCCGGACCGTGTTTAGGGTTTCAAAGTGGCGTCACGGCTTTATTTTCTTTTTCTTCTTTTCTTTTCTTTTGCTTTTCTTTTTCACTTTTTGGAAGACTTCATTGGAGATCTTCATACTTGGGTAACACAAACCTGTGTGTAGATTAGGTCGACAAGCCGGCGGCTTTGCAAAGTGAAAGTACGTAATTTCCACGACTATTGAGTACGAAACTAGTGTGCAGTGTGTGAATCAGCTAAAGGGGGAATGTTCAAGGTTGAATACGCTAAAATCTCAATTGACCAAAAACTAAATCATGCACGAAATTGTTCTAACATTAAGGTAACAAACAAGGTTTCAATTCTTGATTAAAGCAATTAATTTGAGTGATTAAAAGCTGATTCGATTGTTCGATTAAAGCGATCAGGTGTCGATTGAAAGCAAAGAAAGTAGATACACAAAATAAAGACACAAAAGAGTACTTTGCACAAGTATAATAAGCTTGTAAATAGTCTTGTAAAGCTTTTGATATAACCAAAATGGCTAATACAAGAAATATAGCTAAACATACAAAAGAAATATCACTCTTAATACATGAATCCTAAACAAAATTAGTAGGCGGAGTTGATAATCTTGAAAACTATACAAAAACCATGAGAAGGCCACTCCTCTAGCACTTATCCTTGCAAAAGCATAGACATGTAATAGGGATAGGAGAGGGTTAGAGACAGGAGTGTGACCACCTGATCTCGTGGTGGTGGAGGATCGAAGGCTGGCTGGCTGTTATTGGCCGAGCATGTCTAAGGAGAGTACTGGCTGTTCTTCTTGGCTCGTCTACATGGTCGGGAACATGCGAGAGTCAGGGTGACTCATGATGCGCACAAGACATGGTGTGACAACTGGCTCTAAAGGCTAGTCTCGGCTCGAGTCAACCTCGGTCATCGATGCACGTGTAGAGGGCTATTGAGCAGTGACATCCGTAACACACACTTGCTATCTCCCTTTGATGCGACATGAGCGTACTCCCGAGGAGTGGCATGCTTTGTATGATGGTAGAGTGTCGGGGCGTAATTTGGCGCAAGTGGAGGAGGAGATGGAGGGGAATATATCGGCGGCCGGGACTCCTCTCCGCATCTCTACCTCGGGGCTTGGGGATCATCTCTCCTGCAGGGAATCCTCTGCCTCATAAATCAGAATTACCTCCTCCTGGTCCCATTCTTTGGAGGAGAAAGAAATAGGCATCACCGTAGCTCGCTCCAAAAGGCAGGACCTGAGGGCATCGATCCTCCTCTCAATCAGGGCTCTACGGGGAAGGGCCCGAGTGCTCCCGGGACTGGCTGAGATTGTGGTATCGACGAGGGTATACTCTCTGCTCGGGCAGGCCCTTGCGGGTGGACCTTATCTTGAAATGTGAGGCGGTCATCGCACGACTCGAGGAGGGCCGAGACCGGGGAATCCCTCAGAAGTCCGTCTGAGCCTCGAGAATAAAGCTCCCCTACGGCGGACGTAGTCTTTGTGCGAGTAGAGGCTGGTTCGGAGCGGATGTTGATAGAAGCATGCGGGGCGGGAGGCTGCTTGCTGAGTCTTGGCCTGCGATGGTGTCTCGGCGGACAACAGGGACCATCTCTCTGGGGTCGAATTTGAGGCTGGTCTCGATAACCTCCCGGAATTGGCAGCGCTGCGGGCCCAATCTTCTTGAAATATCTGGCTCGGGAGTACTCGGGTCGATCATCAATGCGAATCGGAGCTCAGCGAACTTCGGCGCTCCGGGAGGTCATAGAATGAGTAGGCGAAGCACCACCGGGGATAGTAGAGGCGTAGTGGCGTCGTAAGCGGCGGGGAAGAGTGTCTTTCGACCCGGGTTGCATTGAATCCCTGAACCTTGGATCAGCGGTCAGTGTCGGGACGTCGTATCTGACTCTCCGCCAAATCTCACAGTGTGGGCAGACGTTCCCAGGAATCGGGAGTCCACATAAAAGAGGTCGTCGATCCTCGAAGCGGGCGATAAGCCCCGGGGCGATGAGGGGAGGCCTCGGCTGGCTGGGAGACGGTGATGGCTCGGAACTGAATCTTTGAGAAGACTCCAGGCTGATGTGCGGAGCCCTCTTAGAGGAATCGGGCCCTCCTGGATCTCCTCGAGGCCGGTGATGAAGGGGCAGGGGTCCGTCCGGGTCGATGCCTCCCCGAATCCACGAGGCTCCTCGGGGGCGGCTCCCAGGGACTAGAATTTGGAGGCGGGCCTCCTCACTTTACTTTCACAGATGCGGGCGACTGGGGCCTTAGGCGGGACCCACCTCGGGTGCGGACCATGGGCGCCAGTCGAGAAAGGACACCGGGCGGGGCTCGGTGACCCAGGTGGACGGGCACGGCCTTGTGGGAGCGGCACTTGGAAACAAAGGTCCGCGTGTCTGGTGGGCGGCCCGGCCTGGGTTAGGGCTCACGGGCGGCGGTCGGCTGTGCCGGTGCAGGGCGCCGGGCGAAGTGAGGGCGTGAGTCCGACGGGTGAGTGGCACAATGCCGGCGGCTGCGATGGCGGTGGCTGTTGTGAACGGGGGGCTGCGGTGCGAGGGCTCTGCGGGTGATGGCGGCTGTGTGTGAGGAGAAATTTGGGAATGGACGGACCTTGTGAGCTACGGAGGGGAGAGGTTGTTGGAACTATGACCAAAAAAAAAATGAGCCCCCCCACCCTCTCTTTAAATAAGCCCTTGAAGGGTAGCCGAAGGGTCATTGGGCACATTTCGCTATAATAGCGAAATCTGCTTCAGCCTGCAAGGAAACAAAAATTTGATTTAGGCAGATTAGAACCAAAAATAATCACTATTAATTAATATGTTTACCAAAAATAAAAAAAATAAAATTAATTTGAGGTTACCTAAATAGGAAAGCTGCTAAAACGGGAAAGTTACTAAAAATAGAAAATTGACCAATTTAAAACAAAAACCAAAAATGTTTGAGCTGCAATTTGGTTTTAGAGAACACCAAATCAGCTCAATTTTACCAACTTCATTTATGGGGGGTCAAGGAGGAGGAGTTCCTTAACCCCTGCAGTGGCCTGTGCTACTGCTTTGATGCTTGATCTCTTTGTATTGATCTTCTCATCACTGGGTGATTTTGGGCTAACCAATTGCTCTGCGTGATGGCGGTAGTGCAACCAACCTTGGTCGATCAATTCACGTAAGTCATCGACCTTTTGCTTTGCATCGGCCCGATTGAAGCGAGACTTCATCGACTTTCCTTCCTTATCACCTTCCACTGGTTTGTGCTTGTGATTCAAGTGAAATATGTTGAGCTCCAATGTAATATTGCCAAATATGAGTTGCATGACTCCATTTCAGCAATTGATGATTACATTGGCAGTGGCTAAAAATGGTCTTCAGGGATAATCGGCTGCCCGATTGGGTCACTAACTATTGGCTCGATGTCGAAACCTTTACAAAGTCCTCTTTGGATAGTAAATTTGTCTGCCTTTACCAAACACATCCTCCAACTATTCCCTTAGAATTTTCCACTTAGATCGATCGGCCAATGAAAGAGTGATGTTTGTTGACAAGCTCCTAAACCTATGCTTCAGCAGCCACGCGAGTGGCGACGAGGTTTGTATTTGAATCTAGCGGGGGCTTTGTCTATGCCTAGTTCCTCGATGTTAAGCGAAATTGTGGGGATCACGGATCCTTGTATTTGGCCAGGTTCTTGCTTTGGGTTATGGCGGCTTGTTCGGTCGGGAAGGCTTTCTATTCTCAATGCCCAATCCTTTTTGATTGTACATAGATCTTTCAAAACTTTTGCATGGGGGACTTGTTTGATGATGTCGAAAGGGTATGTTGACGCTTCCCACTGCGCCCAGGACTTCTAGGAATGCACTGTTTGGGATCTTTCTTCTTGCTTCTCGGTGCTTGGGAAATGGAGGTGGCATGCAGTGCTTCATTAGTCTTCAGTCACCCTCTCGGAGGTTCGGCTTCCTTTTCCTTGCATTTTTTCTTGACGGCCGTGGGCTAGTTATTTCTCTTCCACTCCTCAGAGTGATTATGGATTTCACTTCATCCATCCCTGAATTGCTGGATGAACCTATCTCATGTACTCCTTTTGGATTTGGCAATGTTTGGGAAGGGAACCTTCCTCTCTCCTGTACCTCCAGAATATTGTTGATCTTTGTGATTGAATGCGCCGGGTTGTCGATTTCTGATTTAGATTGCTCTCGAGCCCATCTATTCTTTTGTTCGATTGTACTTTCTACGAGTGTCAATCCTTTGTGCCAATTATTGCATTGATCCCCTTTTGCTCTTACAAGTTACCTACACCTTGCTCAAGTTTAATATGAAGCGTTCCACGGGAGGAGGATGGTGGTGGTTGTGGTTGAGATGAGGAACCAAGCGTAGTTTGGCACACAGGGAGCACGTAAACTGGGGGGGATTAGGTTTCGGGGAGAGGTTAGGGTGATTTTCAATTGGAATTGTAGGTATTACCATATGGGGCATTAGGTTGTGGCATGTTGACCTCTGACATTTGCATACTCGACATGAATCCTTCCTTTGAAGGGGCATGGATGATGTTCTCTGAATTTGCGGTGGGTTATTATTGGTGAATGGGTTGTCTGTACGTGTTTTGATCCTTTGCACATACGTGAACCTCTTTCCTTCTAGCTCTCCACCTTCCTAGCTAGGGTTGAGATTTTTTGCTTTCATTTCCATGTCCTCGAAAGTGCAAAATCCTCCCCTTTGGTGGGAGTGAGGGCCTCATTTTCTCGCGCCTCTCTCGGGTTTGGCTCATCCGACCCTTGGAAGTTTGACCACATAACTTTCGAGAAATCCACTTAGCCTCATCGGGTTTTGTAAAAATCACCTCCACACATGGTTTCTAGCAATTGTTTTCATGGCCAGGGGGACATACCATTATAGAAATGATTCACTAACATCAGTGTCGAAACCATGATGTGAATGAAACAACGATGGTATCTATGAATCTCTCAGGCGTGGTGGGAACTTTTCATTGTCATAGGCCGGAGTAGGGTGTAGATCTGCCCTCTTTAAAGCTGTTGGTCTTGGTTGCCTTGAAGATTTCTTCAAAAATTAAGCTTGAAGATCATTGTTCCTAATAGTTCTTGGCCTCGATTAGATTGGGCAAATTTTGGCCTTGTCTTTCGATGTCGGTGGAAGTAACTCAAACTTGAGAAAATCCATGTTGGTTATACCTTCCTTAAAAGTAGTACACCTCCCTCGAAATCCGTATGTGTGAATGGATTTTCATTTTCATACCATGAAATGTGGGAAGCAAGGGCACTAGGTAGGGTCTCAACACTTCCATCCTCTGTACGGGAGGTATGATGCGGGAGGAGACCTTAACTCTAGGAGAGTGTATGTGTTCCCGCATCGACACATGCTATTAGTTCATAGAGAGGTGCTTGTTGACTTTGTTGTTCCTCGGGTAGAGGATCCATTTAGTCCCACTTGTGCTGCGATTTCACAGCTTTGTTCAATTGGTGCCCTCACTCTTTGCAGTCTACACACGACTCCCTCTTTGTCCAGTCTTTGTATAAACACACATTTTAAAGAAATGAGACACGACAGAATACAAACAAGCTTGGCAAAAGGTTGAGTGTTAGTTAAAACAAAAAGCGGCTACGAAACAAAAAGCGGTGCGATAGCCGTGAAGAAAACTGCGGTTTACGCACCTTGATCAAAGGACTAAAGTCTGACACTTGTAATGTGGATTCTGAGTGACACATGACTCATCATACGTAGTTTGGCACCATCCCCGGAAATGGCGCCATTTGATTCGTGCCACGGTAGGGTGATTCGGAATCAACAATATTTGTATCCTTGGTTCCTCCTACTGCCGTAGTCCAAACTCTTTGCGACATAACGATCTAGGGTCGAACACGGGGATGGGTTTTTATCCTATGAATGATTTGCATCAGTGTTTGGAAAATGGTGAGGCTTTTGTTTGAATTTCTGGATTTGGTTCAAAACAGTGGAAGTTGTTTGTTTACTGACTAACTGTAATGGCTGAAAATGAAGTGTGAAATGGTAACCTTGAAGGCTTAGGTACTAAGCTTAATGACATGGGAGTATTCTGGTGTCCTCGGGTTATTTCCTCACATTAGGGCAAATGACATATAGTGAAAGCCAAAACCCGGATCTTTGTTTAGCTATAAAACCTAACCACACAGAACCACTCCTATTTGAGAGTCGAGACAAATTATTATGCATTCAAAGTCCCATTCGAGTTTAAAACTAGCACTCAACCTCATTTCAATGGCTAAGTAAATGGCATCCCCAAGGACTGTCGGTGCATCCCCAGCATTAAATATCTGCCCGAACCACAAAACATGGCAAGTATTGGCCAAAAGGAACAACATTAAATGGCATTAAACCTAGTTGGAAGGTATGGAACCATAAATGCGATACTGTATCATTTAAAAAACGAGAGGACAACCTGCGGTAGCCCCGAAACCAAGCTAGCAACCCTCCTCTTCAAAGTATGAGGCTTAGCCCGAAGCATTCCTTGAGTTGTCTCATCCTTAAGAGGTGTGTTTGGCGGCTAGAAAAATGAAAGAAAGAGGAGAGAGAGAACGGAAATGAAACCCTAAAATGAAAGCTGCGGGAAACTTTTATAAAATGAAAAGTTTCTTAGGGTTACAAGTTTGTGGGGGTTTATATAGTACAACCCAAAGTGTGAAAATACTAAAATGCCTAAAATATGAAATTACATAAGAATTGAAAATGGTAATACATCAAAACGTGGTCGTTTAGAATTAAAAATACGAAAACACGACGTGATTTAGCTATGCGGGAATTTCGCTAGCATAGAGAAAATTTCGCTAGACTAGCGAAATTCTACAGAGATAGCGAAATTGAGGAATTTTGCTATCAAAAGTGAATTCATGTAACTAAGCGAAATTTCGGTAGCCCTATGAAATTTTTGTGAGATAAATTGGAAAAATTCGCTAGGCACGAGTAAATTTATTCAGCATGAAATTTATTAGCCTAAGCGAAAATTCCTTCTTCAGCTAGGATTCGAAATTTTCTCTATGATTGCGAAATTTTCGCAATCCAATGAAACCCTGCAATCATAAGCGAAAATCTAGGATTACTCACTGCCTCTCTGCTTTGCTCCTTTGCATCTGCGCACTCTGCATCCACTTTCCTTGAGAATTCCACTTCACATTCCCTCATTTTTAATGGATAGAAGACATCGTAGATCTTGATATTAGACACGTATCTTAACATGATTTGAACTAAATGGTTGAAGTGCACTTAAAGACTGTGAAATTGCAAAAACAAACTCGAAATGGCATCGGTGGTGCTTAAGTGGACCTACACATCAATTGGCAATTGATATGATTAGTGCGCAAAAAGCACCCAAAACCTATCTTGAATTAGAGTTGAAATAGCACTTTTTGAGCCTTAATTAGTTTTTGCGATGACGATTTCATACATGGGCCTTATGCATGTGTGAGGGAGTCAGCAAGGATATTGGCATGACATGTAAACATTCATGTAGAGATGTACATGCTTTTGCTCAGCTCATGAACATGAATGTTGAATCATGGCATTGCATGTGCACTTAGAGGAGTAGCCCTTGTAGAAGGTCCTCTACTGAGGATTGCTCACCCCGTCGATGGGGAAGAATATTTCGAATGCGGAGGTACACCCAGAGATAGAACTCATCACGAGATCTTGTGTGGTGAAGAAGGCCGGATTATGGATTTATTATGTATTTATTAAAATTAGACAATTTATCTAGTTTCATTTATGTAAGAGAAGAGTTGTAATGAAACTCATTTGATTTGTTCAACCCGGTTGTAGTTTTCCCATATTTTATATTTGCCTTTATTATCATTCTTTGTATTGAATTTATTGTGTTTTGGAAAAGAGTTGGAGGTGCGGGAAACACCATAAAGACTACTACATGGTTGAGCAAGTTTTAGGTCGCGTGAGGGTTCTAGTCACGGCTGAGCTTTGCGGTTCTATGTCGACAAGGGTTCCTTATGTGGCGAGCGCTGGTCCCTCGAGGCACACAGCGGTATCTATGACATAGTGTTTCCATGTCGTGATGGTTTCTTTTGTTTCTCACATCGACAATGTCGCTGATCAGGGTTTGGCTATTTGCAATAGAGGATGGTCCGCGACGAGAGGTCGGCGTTGTAAGTTTCGTCGGTGCGCAGAGGTTTAGTCTTGGCGGGGGATTTCTAGGTCGCGATAGAACTTTCTTTGTCGTGACAAAGAATTGTCAAGACTGAGGGATCTTTTGTAGCGACAAAGCATTCGATGTTGCGACAGAGTTTTCTGGAGTTGTGTCGAGACAAGGTATTTTTATGTCGCGACAGAGGTTAGTCATGACCAGGGGTTTGTATGTTGCGACAGAATGTTTTTATGTAGCGATAGAGTTTGGCCACGGTCGAGGGGTCTTGTCGACACAAGGTCACGGCCGAGAGTTTTTCTAGCACGACAGAGTATCTGATTATCGTGACAGGGTTTAGTCACGGTCGGAAGGGTTTACGTGCGACGGAAGAGCTTTATGTCATGAGTTAGTCGTGACCAAAGTCTTCATGTCGCTGACAAATTTGGATGGCGTCGCGATGGTGTCGCGACGCAAGCGCATGTTTGCAACTTTTAGTCGTCGCGAGGGTTATCGTGATAGGGGTAAATGTTGTTACGACCAAGACTGTCACGACAGAGAAGTTGTGTCGTGATAGAGTTTTCTATGTCGCGACAGACTTCATATAATGGTAAAAAAAGAAAAAAGACCCTTTGGGATTTTGGGCACACAAGAGTGTTAACGACATGTAAAGCAGGAGGGCACAATCACCATAATTGTCCCCCGAGGATGGAGGGCAATCCTCTAGCTTATCCTTAATGAAATTAAGTATGAAACTATTCATTTTCTTAATTATATATTTGGTCGCACCATTGACTTATATTAGGCCAACACATCTTGAACCTCAATCTAGAGGTCCAAGAACTAGAGGAGGGGGAGCTCATAAGATGAGGACTAGCCATACATCTGATTTTGCAGGTGCACCATCAACTGACATTAGCCTACTACCTATAGAGGATACACATATTAGACATATGGAGGTTCCATCCACACCACCTGTAGTACCACTTGTTGCATCATCACTGCAACCATTGGAGGCTATGTCCAATGCTAAGGAGTCAGTTCCTATAGCCAATGTTGATCAAGAGAGACAAGATGATGATCATAGTCAAGGACATGGTAAGAGATGTGGGAGGAGAAATGGTCGTCACGAGCTTGAGAGGGTTCACGCTAGTCCCATAGAACCAATGGTTGGACATCATGAACGTCTAATACGAAAAAGGAAGCCTCCATCGTGCGGTACTCATTAAGGATGTTACTACATTTGACTTGTATTTCTGATATTGTTAGTACATGTAAGGATTTTTGTATAGACCAAACTGTGCAAACAAACTTATGACTCTGCTACCAAGGACTATATAAAGTCCTCGGCAAAGGCGCCAAAAACTTGTTCGACCAAAATGTGATATAGATATACTAGTGAACCAACAAGATTATATATAAAAAATTTTATGGAACTGCTACCAGGACTATTATCTAATCCCTAGCAACGACACTACAAACTTGTTAAGACCGAAATGTGATTAAAATATATGTTTGTCCCTTTTTTTTTTTTGTAAACTGGATTCATTAAAGATTTTGTTTGGTCTTAATCCTTTGCGAGGTGCATAGATCGTACAGTAATAAAAGTGGATTTTCATTAAGAAGTCTAGATATCGTTCTCATGAGGTTGAGGTTGAATCATAAAATCAACTTCTCGACTACTCGAAGATCCTTACTATTTGAACTCAAATAATGAATGGAGTTGGAAAACAAATAAAATAATACTAAATTAAATTCATTAGTGGACATAAAATATTAATAAGAATAGAGTTGAGAGTTCACTGAGTGAGACAACACTAGAACATAAATCAATGAATAATTGTTAATTTTTGCATCATTTTGAATCTTAGCTAAGCCATAAGTTGGAAGAAGCTAAATTTAGCCAGTACGTATGGTATAGTTTGGATTTCTCCCTCAACCATACCTTTCACTAATTAGAGATTCATGTTCATTTCGACTCACATGAATCTGTCGATACTGTAAGATACAATCCTCTTTCTAATATTTGAGTATTTTTCCTTTTCAATACTTCATACCCAGATCTTAGGACTAGAGAATTCTTGCCCCCATAGACAAGATATTGCCAGCCTTCTCTAATATAGATTGTACCTCATCCTTCAATACTGATGAAATTCTCCATTTCCTTGATTAGATCCTTGCTAACACGGGATTAGAATCCTTTCATCAAAGAGAGGAGAAACCTCTATGTGATTAAACTGATATTTCACCAAACTATCCTCAAACCATGAGTAAGTTAGTGATTTATCTGAGTAATATTTCAGAGTTCATTAATTCCAAAGTATTAGTCTACCATACCCACAAATAATTGCTCTCTACCCTCAGGATTCTCCATCTCTGTGTCACGCAGAGGGCCTCCTGGAAATCAGAGCAAGATACAATACTTTGCTTGGGTACACGGTACTAGTACTGGGAACAATTAAGTTCAGAAATAATACCAATCAAATAAATTCAATAATTCTAACTAAGGCGTTCTTCCACTTTGTGCAGAAAAATAATGATCATCATCGACCCATTCCTAGAGGGGCTCTGACCGCTAAAATTGGTTCACTAATATGTTGACTAACGGATCAGAAAATTCAGCGAAAGTGTAAGCAGCTAGAAATAAACAAAATCCCGAAATTTTCGAATAAAGTTTAAGTATTCAAAATAGTAATAGAAGAAAATTTAACGAAATTTCTGACTCATTTGCACTCTGGGTTATTACTAAGCGCTACGGAAAATCAAAAGAAAAATAACTAAAAACAACACTCAAACTAAATCTACTAAAAAGGAAATAAAAGAAAAATAAAAGAAATAAATAATATACAGAGAGTCTTCAACCACCCAGAAGTCCTGGATTTGCGGAAGTTATGCACAGTGCTCTAGATGCGTCTATTTATAGACTTTCCAATGTTGGGCCGCACTTCGAGACAGTGTTGTGGATTCTCCAATTTTTTGGCCCAAATTGGTCGCTACGTGGCGAGTCTTTGGTCTTCATCGCGACTTGCAATTTTGCATGCGTGACTGTTCTCCCAGGCTTTTTCTTGGATACGTGCCCAACGCTTTGATAATGTCACAACAAACATTTTCTTCTTTAGTTTGTCTATTTTGTCGCGATGAGGTTTTCTAATAGCCATAATAAGTTTCTTTGATTCATGAGCAATTTCTTTTGCGACAGAATTTTCTTTTGTTGCGATAGACTTTTCTTCTCTGGTCCTTGTCGCTTGCTGAGTTGTTTGTTGTTGGCTGGCCCTGCGTCGAGTCAGTCGTCAACCCAGTGGAATTCTGTGGATTTGGGTGACTGATACCACAGCATTGTGTCCATTGTGGGATCCATATTTTCTAAAAATCGAAGTCTCCTTTGTTCGGGAGCTCACACTTGACATCTGACTTTATATCACAATAATCCATAAGAGTTTATTACAACACTCTTATACATAACATATATTAAAACTAGCTTGTTCTAATATAGTTTACTTGGCACCACCTCAATACGTCCCTTTACCGGGACCCATTCATTCATATTTAAATCGAAAATATGAAAATGAAACAGTTAATTACAGTCCATAAGAGTCCGATCACCCTCTTACCATAATTACATACCCGACTATTTATACAATAGTCCAAAAGAATTTAATTACAATTCACTTACACATAAAATACTTTTTACAAAGTATGTATCAAGGCCACATGTCGACCTTCTTCACAATCACGGCCTCGTCGAACCGAGTCTCCACTATATAAAAGCTCCTTGGCACGAGGGTCCCGAAACGGGGGTGAGCAATGTCATGAAATATTCCTATAAGGGCTACTCCCACCTAAGTGCATGCCATGGCACACCACATTCGTAAAAACATGCACATTCAAGCAAATGTCTACATGTCATGGATGAGAATGTGACTCACCTATCCCGTATCCCCGAGTCATCAGAGCTCCCTCACACGTAGCCATATGCCAAATGTGAAAACTTGTCATTGGTGTTTCACCTAATGACCCTTTATCCAAAACAAAAGGTTTTTGTTTTATAAATCAAATCTATTGGACAACCTCCAGATAAATACTTCATTCAAAGCCCTTAGGCGGTCTCACGATAGGAGCCAGTCTCAGACCACAGATGATCTCGACCACTGGGCGATCTCGACCACGGACAATCTTCCAATCGGGCGATCTCCGTCTGGACAATCTGGAGCATGGACATTCTCCGATAACAACTTTATTTTAAAGCTATGGACAGTCTCCTATAACGGCTTTATTCACAAGCTATGCGGATAGTCTCAGATAGCTTTATTCCAGCAACTGGATAGTCTCAATAACTCAATCGTCAAACTCATTTTAGGCGTGATGATAAATTATATTGGTACCATCATGAAAACATAGTATCGATCTTTACCATGCACTCCACCCATGTCATGAGATGTACTAGTGCATAATGTAATGCAATCATGCCATTTGCCTATTCATACCATACTACATACATAATGAATTACTATATATGCATGCCTACTCATACATAATTATCCATGCATAAAAATTCCAAATAAATCATACAATACATGCCAACATATCAATACATGCATACGTTGGCATCACAAGTCACTACCACTTGGGTAACAACATCCATCAACCTCTAGGCCGAATTGTGACAAGACATGTCCACAACTAGCCTACAATAAGCCATGTAATGGCCTTATTCGTATAAGCACATTGCAAGCCAAACCAGTAGAACACACAATTTAACTTCCACACAATTTCAACCAAGTATATCACTCAATTCAAGCAATGATATACTACAATTGTCAGCAAAAATGCTGGTTCCTGATCATTCATGACCTAGTACATGCTTAGTCTCGAAAAATGGATCATAACTTGAGTTATAGAGTTCATGATTTGGGTGATTCAAAGGCTAACATCAAGTTCTCGAATGGGCTCACAAGTTCCTTGAGGATCTAGTCAAATTCTCACTTTCCCTGACCTAAAATCGATCCCAGGAACCTTGTAGTAGGGTCGGCCAAAACAGGGTAGCTTGGAGCAATCCCAGGAAACGGACCATAACTTGAGTTCTAGAAGTCTGATTTGGGTGATTCAAAATCCTAAAATCAAGTTCTCAAATAGGGCTACAATTTCCTTGAATGTTACTAGTCTACATTCTCCCTTTTTCTAACCAAAAATCAGCCTTGAAAATTGATCATATAGGGTCAAAACAGGGCACTATTCCCATAACCCCTTAATTTGTCAAACAGCCCCTTATGGTAAAAACGGCCAAACAACCCCTTTAGGGCATTAAAACTCAACCAAACAGCCCCTAGAATGGAAAATAACCAAAGTAGGAAGAATCCTTACCTCTTGGAGCGTAGAAGAAAATCTAGGAAGTCCAGTGCACACTTCACACAAACCGCGAGAGTTTCTTTGTTTTCGAACTCCTCGCTTGAGATCTTACATGAAATCCCTTAATTTTGGCACCCGTATTGTAACTCTCACGTCGAGTAAGATGAACTTAGTTCTTGGCAAAAACAAATTCAATGAGGACGGAACTGCATCATTCGAAGAGAAGGAAGAGCTCTCTTTTCTCTCTCTCTTTCTCACACACTCTCTCTCTCTTCCATTTCTTTCTTTTTTTTCCTTTCTTTTTTCCTTTCCTCTTTTCTTTTATTTTCCTTTCTAACTTAACTTAATTGTTAAGTTTGATATGTATTTCTTGGTGCCACGTGTCCCTCCCGATCTGGGTTCATTTACGTCCCCAAAACCATTTTATTTCTTTTTAGTTCAATTCATTTAATTGAACTTGGCCCAGCTTCGTTCATGACCTCTGAGATTTTAAAGTAAAAATAACGTCAGTTAGTCGGTGACTCAGCGCAGAAAATTCGTAAAAATTCAGACTGCGTTAGAATTCGATGAAACTTTTCAGGGTCACTAGATTCATGGCCCGAGTCAATGTGCGTCAGTTTCGTCATCCAGAGATTTAAAATTTTTCGGGCTTCCACTGAGTCATTTTGGCAATTTTATTATTTTTCCATTTTCTGAAAAAATAGATTTTTTTTTCCGGGGTTTCACAGTTGCGACATAGAAATCTTTGTTGCGACAAACTTGACTTGGCTAATCTTAGTTCTATACAATTTATGTCGCGACTGAATTTTCTTCTGTCGTGACAGGAATTCTATCATTCTCTAGCTTTTATTGTCGCGAAAAAAAACTTCTTTGTCGCGACACAAATTCTGCCTTTAATTATTTACTACGTCATAACATGAATTTCTTTGTCACCATACCTCTAGTGTTTCTATTCAATTTCTTGTCGCGATAGAGAATTCACCTCCCTCCTGTTTTTTTTATCACGACATAAATAATCTTTGCCATGACAGAGATTTTGTTGCTCTTTGTTGTGAATTTTGAATGTAATGTCGCGACAGGATTTTCTTTGTTGTGACATAAATTCTTTCTTGAGTTGGCTCCATGCTGAAAACTTTGTCGCAACATAAAAACACTTGTCTCAATTGACTTGTGTTGTATTCTTGCCATTTTCTATCGCGACAAAATTTGTCTTTTGTCATAGTGAGTTCATGGTAATCTTCGACCTTTTATGTTGTAGCCAGGAGGAAGGATTGTGCGACAAAGTTCCTTTTCCATTTGTCTTGATCATTTATCCGCGGCGAGTTAAGGGTCGCGACGGAGTCTTCTTTTCATTCTTCTTGTTAATGTCGAATAGAGAACTCTTTGTCGCACGAGTTCTATTTTTCCTTGAGTTGACTTTGACTTTGTTATTACGACATATAGCTGCTTTGGTACGCAACATAGTTTTTATGATCTACTTGGGAAGTCTTTCGAAAAACAAAAACTATGTCACGACAGAGAATGCTGCAATTGCCACTTTCTTCTTCTTTTCTATTGGAATTATATCATTTTTCAATTAAAACCGGAAAAACACAAAGTTGGTGAATATTCCATAATTTTGCATAAAAATATATCTGAAACCTCTAAAAACATGCCAAAAAAATGGATTAAAAATAGATGAGTTTAAGACTAATCACTATACATGTTTTTGGATATTATTAGTACTTTGGATGTTTTATATATTGAATGGAAAGGTGTTGACTTCATTAATTTAGTTTAATTGATATTGGATAAAATGTTGATCATGATGTATCACAATTAATAAATTTATAGTTTGTATTAGGGGTGAAGTGTTCGATATAAAATTTATAGAAGTAACACCTTTAGTATAATTATTGTTTTATGAAATAGTGCAAATGTGTCTTTTCGAAAAACACTTTCAATGTTAATTCAAGACTTTCAAAATTATAAAAGTGTCTTTTCAAAATACACTTTTAGTTTAACATTTCAACAATATAGAAAGTGTCTCTTCAAGAGACAATTTCTGATTCAGCGAAGAGACACTTTGAGCATAAATTCAAAATTTTTAAAATTATAAAAGTGTCTCTTCAAAAGACACTTTTGGTTTTAATTTAAAACTCTCAAAATTATGAAGGTGTGAAAATTTGAAAAACTGAAAGTGTTTATTGAAGAAGTCACTTTCAACTTAAATTCAAAAAATTTTAAATTACTTTTCAATGTTAATTCAAAACTTTCAAAATTATAAATGTGTCTTTTAAAAAAAAACACTTTTAGTATAACATTTCAACAATTTTAGCTTAAATTCCAAAATTTTAAGATTATAGAAAGAGTTTCTTCAAAAGACACTTTCAGTGTTAATTCAAAACTTTCAAAATTATGAATATGTCTTATCAAAAGACACGTTTAGTATAACATTTCAACAATTTAGAAAGTGTCTCTTCAAAAGACACTTTCAGCTTAAATTCAAAATTTTTAAAATTATAAAACTGTCTCTTTAAAATACATTTTCAGTGTTAATTCAAAACTTTCAAAATTATGAAAAACTGAAAAACTGAAAGCGTCTCTGATAGGCATTTACGTGATTGTGTTTTTGTGGATATGCAATAAGAAGTGCGAAGTGCCTATTTTGCGTAAGTATACGCTTGTCAAGTAATAAAGTCTACCTAAGTACGGATATCGATCCACAGGGAAAACCTTAATCATAGTATGCTAAGCACCAAAATTACAATACTTCTTTAATATTCAAACTAGCAATCGTGATGGATAAGTGGAACTAAAAGCGGATTAAACTATTACTAATGTAATTGTGTGCTTTCGGATGTAGAATGATCAAAAAGGATTCTGCGAAAGAGGTTAGGGTGTTGGTGTTGTTGGATAATTTACTATGTAATGCTTTGCCGTTCCATTCCATTATCTATTATAGTGTTCTCGAGGCGCTCTTATCTAATGCTAATTAAAGCCTTTCGAAGGCCATTAACCTCCCTTTATTACTAGGTTTCTTGCTCCTTGGCTTAACCACTAATCATTAAAGGTGCATAGAATTCAAAAGCTCCTAAGCCTCTGTCATTGATAATCCTATATTACAGAGTTTATTAAGGTTAACCTACCTATGTATAATACTTCATTCACTTCTCATATCTTATAAAGAACCACTCACATATTAAGATTGATCGAGGAAATTAATATGTTGATTTCATCAA